>JAQGAT010000022.1:0-100390 GCA_034687845.1 Pantelozetes paolii | reverse complement strand
CATAAAAATAGGAGCCATTAACTCATATTCTGTTCTTTACGACCTCTCAGTGCCTGTAATATATCTAATGTCTGGACAGAGATCTCAAGAAGAATATGAAGACAATAATTAAGAAATATTGAGAGGAGGGTTGGAAAGAGTATTGGGAAGAGGGTTGCCATCAATTGTGTGAAACAAAACGATAACAAGAGATCTATTGAATTGAAAGGAGAATGTAATCAATGAATAGAGAGATTAAGAAAAGCAATAATTAATTAATTTTGTCGATAACTCGTTAGCCATTCATGAAAAGCAATTCAGACTCTGATTGATAACAAGTGTTGAATAAAGTGTCGATTCAGACAACCAGTGATGAAAAGCCTAATAAATGAATGAATTGAATGCTAGAAAATAGGAAATGAATCCTATCTTCACTAATAGAGTCAAATAGATTTGATTCAAGTCATGAGCTGACAGTGTCTTAGCCTCCAGACACCTGTTCCGCATAACAAAGAGGATAAGAATTGCAATTAAAAGGAAAGGTTTTGTATTTTGTAGTTATATCTCATCTAAAAGTATATTTGAAGAAAGAGTTCAATGATATGTTGACTTGCGATCAAAGATACGATCAATACATTCAGTCTGTGATAAAAAGCTTATTTTTATTTTTAAAAAACAAATCCATTGCAAGACATGTCCTTTTGTTGATTCAATTAGTCTTAAAAACAATTAATTTTATTAAAACAGAGAAATAATTTTAATTTTATTTTATTCTTTGAAACAAAACCAATATTTTTTGATATTTTTTCCAAATTTTTAGATTTTATCTCATTTTGTCTCATATTTTCTTTCATTCATTTATTATTTGTTATTTTTGATTGCATTTTATTTATAGATTCAGAAAATGAGTAAAACATTAATATCTTAATAGAAATCACTAATTGATTGAAAACCAAAACACAAATCAAAAACATATAATAAAGAAAAATAAACTATTTTTAAATAATTTATAATTTATTTTCAGATAATTTGTTTAAATTTTTGTTTTCAAACAATTAATAATTGGATATATTTTTAGACATAATTATAGTAAAAGTTATAAATATATTGTATTCATGTATAAAATAACAAACAATTGAATCGATAAACGATTAATAATTTTAAATCCCTTTTAAAACAACATTTTATTGATTTATTGTTTAATTTCATTGAGTGCTTGAAAACTCAATCATATTTTGATAATTTGGTTATATTTTCGTATAAGAGGTGAAGGTTTACATTGAAATGCTTCACAATTTGTTATTTAGGAAACTTTTGCATAGTTTTGAAGGACTGCCGGATATGTATTGTAGTGAACAATACTCTGTGAGAAAGAGTGATAAGAATACCAGAGTTCGGATGGACTTTATATTATTTGAAAAGGAGAGCACCGGTAGTGCTTACACACAAAAAATGCTGCTTTTTTGGTCTTTTTTGTTATTTCTGTTCCGAATTGAAGATTAACTGCAAATATTGAGAATAAAAATTGTTTTTAAATTTTCCGTCGGATTAGTGTCGGAAACACTGAATAATGTTTTGTAAGAAAAACAAAATTCAATTTAAGGTTTCCTCAAAATATTTAATATAAGTATCATTTCATTGCCGTTTGAATTCATTTAAAATATATAAGATATTAACGACATTTTCAAACACTTTCTGTGTTTTCATTTTAATTTTAATTTTGTTTATTCTCTCAGAAATTATTTTTAAAAATTTAATTTATATTTTAAATTTTGAATTCATTTATTCATTAAGAAATACATTAAGTGTTGATTGAAATAAAAAACTTTAACACAAAATTGAAGTTCAAATCAATTTCATAATAGTTTTGATTAGGATTTATAAAAGTGTTTTTAAGTGGTATTTAATTAATTGATAGATTTTCCCTTAATTAAAAACCAGCTTTAATCTGAATATTTAGCCTTGTTAGTTCAATATTGTATTATTATTACATTCAGCCCCTTCACCCTGTTTCATATCTCATCTAAAAGTTTGTTCACTTCTTGAGCTAAAGTTTTGCTGAACTTATGGTTGACTTAATTATTGTCAGTTATATTAAGGCACTGTTATATGAGTGGCACAAGAAGTACAGCAATTGTAAGAACAGTACAAATAATGGATAACTCATTAGATTTCATGATTTCATGAACTGATCTTTTTGTTCACTTCTAAGTGAAAGATAAGTTATTTTCAAAAACAAATTGATTTCAAATCAAAACAAAAATTTTTGAGACAAAAGGAAAGAGAAAAACATTTTTATATGTCTTTTATACAGAAAATCACTCAAAAGAGCATATTTTCAAACGAAGACAAACTTTTTTCTCCCTTTAATACGAGTTATAATAAATATAAATGTTAGTCGAGTGCCAGTGCTCTGTCAGTGCTGTGCCATTTTGGATGTCATGACAATTCATAAGACCATAATTTATCGGCAAAAGACGCCATTATATCGTGTGAACAACAGTATAGTTTTGCGCGAGAGAGCAGAGCCAGAGCTGTGTAAATGCCTGTGCTTTGGAACAGTCGTTGCAATGAAATAATCGATTGGTTTTATCGATCGGAGAGAGAGAGAGAGAGAGAGAGAGAGAGAGAGAGAGAGAGAGAGAGAGAGAGAGAGAGAGCAAAAAGTATGTGTTTTATTAGAGGAAAATCAGTCCAAAACTGAAGACTAACTCCAGAATTGAGGTTCGCATCGATCAGACAATTCGGCGACCAATCTATGCCTCTGTTATAACTTATAAGACTAACACATAGAGTGCACATACATATACATACATTCCTTCATTCATTGAAACCATCACAACACTTATGATGCGGATGAGAGCACTGGTAACCAAAGAGGTATACATTTATAATGCATTTTAGAGTTCACTTTAATTTCTATGAATAATTTGAAAATTATTTAAAAGAGTTTTCATATAATTATAATTTCATTCACATCTCATTCGTAACCAATGGGTAAGGAATTCATATCTCATATCTATTGATAGTAAACTCATGCCTGTCCTCTAGTGCTGATCCCAGTGCTGTTGGTCTTTTGCATATCGTCTTATGTGAATCATTACACACTTTCAGTCCAACGATTCTTTACTATTCTTACGCATCGATGCCTTTGAATCTCAAATATATATAATACGAAAAATTATTGAATCAAAAAAGGACTCGGAATCAAAAATAATATATAAATTCTTTTACTTATAGCTCATTTACACATCACTCACACATTGAGTTGTATTTTATGTTTGATAATAAAAATATATAACATTTACTGATTGTTTGGAAACAAATCTATTGAATGAATAAAAGAAACTTTTAATGAATAACTGATGTCCAATGAAATAGACTTACAAAAAGAGCCAGGAATACAATACTAGTCACTCTCACTAGTGTTGAGTTGAGATCACAAATAGATTCAAATTATAAGTTAAAACAAATACATGTTTTTGAAAAATTCAATTATAGTGTTTTGGAGCACCAAGGCTATACAATTACTTTATAATAATAAATTTTATTTTAAAGATAAGGTTACTTTGTTTATATTTGAGTGAGCAAGCTAAAAACATGTTTGGTCATCAGATTAGACCAGATATTTCTTCATTTGATAAATTTTTATATATTATTAATAATAACTTGGATTTCAATGAAACATTTGAAGTACAAAGAAGTGCTTAAAATAACCCAAATTCCTGACCAATGGCTCAAATAATAATACAATACTTTGATATTTGAAAACAATTGATATTAAAAATGTTTGTGAAAGAGAAAGTTCAGCATTTGTTCCAGTTCAATTTATTTTGTTATTAATTTTTGTTGAATTTCCAACAAAACTATTGAGTCTTACTCTTAACTTCACTCTTATCTCTCAGTTTTAACACAACTTTTCCATACTTTTAGTTATCCCTACCCTTATCTCAAGCCTAATCTACGTTCAGTTGTCATAACAATCACTACAGAGACGACACTTTTAAACTGTTTTAAGACTAATAAATAGTTTAAGTATTGCTAATCATCTCTACAAGCCCTGTGCCGGAGCACAGTCAACCATTAAAGTGTCACAAATTATACCAAACTTTTATAAAATGTTGATTTTCAGCAATAATTTAATGAATTTCTTATATATTTTTCAGATCTTCTGTTAAACGAATAAACGATAACTTATTCTCAGATCTTTTGAAACTATATTTTTGTTATGATTTCAAATCCATTTCAAATCCATTTCAATCAAAGTTATGAAAAGTATTTTATGAATAATTTCAAGCATTAAATCATTCCTCTTCTCAAACGTATCTGATTTTCAATCATTTAAAACGATTATCGATTGAATTTAGATTTATATTTAAGAGAGAGAGAGAGAGAGAGAGATAGAGAGAAAGAGAGAGAGAGAGAGAGAGAGAGAGAGAGACAGGAATTCATGGATTTAATGGATGATAAGTATAAATAATATTCTGTGGCTTCTCTGAAGTGTTAATCAACGCTTAAGGGGCAAAGTATTCATGTTTTTCAATCGCTATTAGATTTTCCTTAACATTCATTACAATTGTTTAGATCTGAAGAATAAATAGCAATAAAAGTAATAAAAATTAAGTAAAATATTTGGATTTCATATCATATTCTGTTTCTTAACTAAAAATACTTTGAAATTTTAGTTGAAATTTGATCTAAAAATTGATTTTTATATGATATAAGGTTTGATACGAATCAATGTATTTCTTAATTCATTTAATAAATCATAAGAATTGATATAAAAAGTAAAACATTTAATAAATTATCAAAATCTGTAACAAAATATCATTTAATTATATATTAATAAATATTTTTTTAATTTATTCTTTAAAATCAAAGACTATTTGCAAACAAAGTTCAAAATAATTTTTTTATATATAAACATTTAATGAATAATAAAATTAATTCAAAGATTTATGTTTTTGTATAATTTGTATAGACATTGAATTTAGAGCTATAAAAAGTCAGCCTAATCAATTATCTATAACATTTAATTCATATATATCAATACTTTTTTAGCAATCTAAATTTTAAACAAAGAATACAAGAATTATTCTTGCTTAAAGATAATAGATCCTTGCTTAATTATAGATATCAGGCTTTATACTAAATAAGATATTTTTTATTTAATATAATTTTATATTATTTTATATTATTGTCAAAGAATAAGAGAATTATTTATAATTTCTTATAATTTGATTTTTTATTGATTTATTTGTGAATTAAATCAACAATATATTTAATGAACAAAGATAATGACCATGATCAAAATATGTCTAACATTCCTTCATTAGTTAAAAATGTTTTGATTTGAGTTTAATAATAAACTAATTAACGAAAGAATGAATGAAAACACTATTCAATGTTCAAAAATCATTAAATATATAATTAATTGACAAAAAAATGTATAAAAATTTGATTAGAATTGAGTGAATATATGTTCAAGTATAAAATGATTAGATCATTAGATCATCAATGTCATGCTCTCATATTATCTATCAATTATGGCATTAAAAAATAATTTGTTATTCAAATGATAGGAAAGTTTTCTTTATTTATTCAAAGATTATTTTCTCGTCTTTATATACAGAGTATTGTTTCGAAAGTATAATTAAAAATCAATTCATTAATAAAAATCATTTAATCTTTGAATTGTTTTTCAAATAAATTAATAATAAATCACTGATAAAGTGATTGTTATTAAGAAATACTGAAATTAATTAATAAAATGAAAATTATTCGTCATTTTTGGCTAATTTTGATATAATATTCATACGAAAGTCATTTTTGTTATTTCAACAAATGATCTGATGGTAAAGAACCTTGTACAATGTACACTACAGGTATAATGTACACTGCATTATAAATTGAAATATGATTTCATAAGTATTTTTTATGATATATATTTTGTAATGATTTAAATATCATTTAAAAGTAATTTATTGCTATTTTATTGAAATAATCTGTAAATCAATAAAAATTCACAACAATTTGAAATATTTTCAATAATTTGTCATAAATTGCAAAAATTGTGACATTTTTTTCAGATAACTTATAATTTGTAATAATATTTATACAATATATTCATAATATTCATAAAATTTGAGATAATTTTCGTGAAAAGGATTGAATAAAGACTTACTTATATCACTAGACGTGGAGTCGTTGTCGTCGTCGAAGTGATTGTTTTCATTTTCGTTGACATTTGTGGTGATATGAGTGGAGTTCTGTCGCTCTTCGTGTAATCGATTGAAATAAATGGTCGCGTATTCTAAAAGGTCTGTCGGTTTGTTCACCAAAACACTGACCGTGAAGTCTAGCAGAAGATTGGTTAGCTCTGGTGGTACTTCATATCGGGTGCGATTCATACTGGTGTCCAACATATGTATTAAATTGAAATCATCAGTACCTGAGCTGAGGACTCAAAGCTCTCTATTCCTAACACTTGAATATTATATGAAATCTAATTTACAATAATCTGAAGCAAAGATTCAAAACAACTAAACAATGAAATCTTATTTTAATTATTATTTTCTATTAATTGAATAATTGCTAAGAAATTGCTTTCAACTCAAACTCCAAACACTTTTAACACAAAAGAGTATAAGTTATTAAAAAATATTATTAATCACTAAAACATTGAAATTATTATCAATTATTGACTTAAAAATTGAAATTTCAATACATTTAACAACATTTCAATTATTATTCTTATCAATACATGAATGGGAATCGAGTGGAGAACAGGGCGTCCAGGGATAGAGAGAATAGAGATTCTATTGATTTATATCATATACAGCACTGTTAGCTAAAAGCTGTTAGCAATGACTCATGATTTTAAAAAACAGATTCACTATTGTATTGACGTCTGCGCCGAAAATTATATCGATTTTTTGCTTAAATTCTTTGAACCAATGGTTATATAATTGAAATACCAGTGCCTTTGGTCCTGACTTTCCGTTATATATAGTTTACATTCAAATGAAAGTTAGTTTTCAATCAAATTTTATTTTCGTTATATTTTTCACATTATTTTGCATTTCTTTAAAAAACTTATTAATGAATGAAATGATTAGAAATTTAAACACATTTTAAAATATTTTCAATGAATTGAGAAAACAATTGCTTTTTATTGCAAACTAAAGAAGTCTTCAATAGTTTTCTGTCTTTTCTCTGACTTTAATAACGATTTCTTTTGTTTCTTTGACTTCTGGTTTGAATTCACTTTACTCTCAGAGTTGACTCGTTTTTCACTTTTGCTTTCAGGGGTTGTATTGGCAGGTGTGGGCACTTGTGTTAACTGCTGACACATTCCTCTGTTGAGACAGACATCTATGTGTCGGTTCAGCTCATCGTTATCTTTGACCACAACTTGATTGCAACAAATTGGACACAAATAGCTTGAAGTCTCACTACTTTCACCGAAATGGGAACTATTGTTCATTAGAGCACTGGTTGTCGCAGTTGTCTCTGAATTGTCATCATTTGGACCCGAATTCACTTCAGACTCATCTGAAACACAATCGCCGATCAATTGTCCGAAACAATCGTTTTCATGGATTTCAAACACATTTTTGTGTTTAAAGGTTTGCAAACAAACGGAACACTCAAATAGATTTGAATCATAGGAATGGTTAACAAATTCTTCTTCACTTTGATTGTCGTCTTTGGAATACATTGACTCACTTTCAGCACTCATAGCAAAACCACTCATACCTTCAGCACTAATACCTTCAACATTCATACTATGACTTGTATTTGAGTCCAATTGATTGGAATCCGTTTTCAAAGCATTGAATATTTGAGATAAAGTCAATTGTGACCCAACTTTCCGCTCCGTTTGGGTTGACTTCAAATTTGATACTTTTAGACCAATTAATCGATATTTTCTGCAATCGATTGATGTATTCGTGAATTCATTTTCCAATAAACTCTTCGTTACATTCATTATAGTCTCTGAATCACAGGTATAATAGGGAAGAGTTTGGGACTTAAGGGTCGTTTGAAACGTTATTTTCTTCAGTTTAATGGTAACTGTTTTGCAAATTTGGTTTCGTTTAATCAAATCATTGCATAATTCGTGACTCAATTCCTGTAATAACTCACGAATGGCATCAAAATCTGAGATCTCTTTAACAGTTCGTTCGGAACTAATACTCTTTCGCGGCTCGTCTTCCCGGTTCACGATATGACTCCCAATCCCTAAACTAACCCTCAAATAGTAGTCAGCATTGAATGGAGTGAAAGCAAAACGAATGATATCTCGTTTGTGCCACAAGTCCTTACAAGTGTTAATATCAAGTGCTGTTAAGTACTGAGCCCTAACGGGTCCGATGCCACTGATCTTCTTGACTGGAGTTGTCTCTAAGAACTCATCGATTGCTCGCATATTCCCGGCGACCATATACTGACCGTTGGGTTTGTTAACGTCTGAACACACCTTAGCTATCATTGAATTACAAGCAATTCCGGCCGAAGCTGTCAATTGGGTTTCATTGCAAATCCGTTGTCTAATAGTCTCCACAACCTCTGAGGCCGAATCCCACAAACACTGCGGCAGTTCAGGAGTTTGTTTGATTGAATTGATCTCAAAGTCAGGATTGAGAGCACAGAACCTATCGATTGTATAATCAGTTAAATCCATATAACACTCGTCTAAACCCATGGAAACAAACTTCGGGTCGAAATCACTGATTATTTTCATAACTTCTTTACTCTCTTCGATGTAATGATGAAAACCATTATTAATTATAATGAGTTGCGGACACAGCCGTCGGGCCAACGCTCCCGGCATTGCAGGTCTGAAACAGGTATTAAAAGTTAATTAATATATAAAACAATGGTTTGTATCCCAAGACCTGATCCCATATTTTCTCGCGACGTAATTACTTGTAGACAACATCTGGTCAGAGCCGATAGCAATGGGTTTGTCGGCCAAATCGGGATTGTGTTTGATCTCAACGGCAGCGAAAAACATATCCAAATCGACGTAAACTATAATTCGGTTCAAAACACGTGTAAACTCAACGGCTTTGGCCGAAGTGTCCGCATCTTTGAGGCATTGATTTCTTTGCCATTCAGTCATTGATAACAACTTTTTCTTCATTTCAATGATCTGATCGTCAATTCGTTTCTGTCTTTTGGTCTGAAATGAGTGAAAGTTTGAACCTTTAGTCCACTCAAAGATGGTTTGATTGATGCCATCGATGTCCAGACCAGTCATTCCCGCTTTGTTTGAGTTCAATGACATAGTCTTCGGCACAATGTCTTCACTTTCGCTGTTATTGTCACTCATTTTGGGATCAATTGAAGCGAAATATAAACAAAAATATTTTCAAATCTTTTACTGTTTTTTCAAAACATTTCGTTCAATAATAACGACTTGTTTTGCATTAAGTTTTCATTAATTTATTATAAATTGACTTAAATTTACAAAAATATAAAACAAATCATTAAATCATTGAATCATTAGTTTGATTGCAACTATGCTTTCATTGAACTCCAGGTGCTGTCAATCGGAGCACTTCCTAAGCATTCGTCGTCTTTATAGAGAACTGCAAACTATTTTCAAAAGTTTTTAATTATTAATAATTTTAATTAACTTATTGTAAACCCTTTACACACCTGACCCTCAGTTATAGCCCTTTCCGGTTCAAACAAATCAATCTGCAATCTGTTGTCATCTATTTTGGTGACCCGACAGGCCTTGGGTTGGTCTTTGTGTTGGAATCTAAACTCACATTGAAATACCTTTCCTTCAGATAATTGTTTTGGTGGACAACAGATCCAATTGAATGACTCTTTTGTTATCAAATGATTGCTATAAAGAGACGAATGGTTTGTATTCGAGGCCTGAAATCAAAATCAAATCACTTTTTTCTTAAAATTGTTTTTTGTATTTTAAAACAAAGCAATTATTTATCAATACTTACGACAAGAATGTCATTATTTTCAGGAATTTTCTTAACAATAAAATATTTGTATTTCATTCCCCCTATTTTGCACCTTTCACCTTTTGTCCAATAATGGATTCCTAAATCACAAAAAAATAGTTGATATGCAATTTTATTTTCTCAATTAAAACAACCTTGGTGATGACCAACCACAGCACCGGTATCAATATCAATAAACCTCCCTGGCCCCTCGTTTATGTATTGACCAATAAATTGTTTGAAATTTCTTTTACCGATAAAACAAATCCCTTTACTCTTGCGTTCAAAATATAAAAATATTTTTTAATATTTTTTAATATTTTATAAAATTTAAAATAAAATGTGAGAAAAGTGTGAAAAAGTGTGAAAACCTCTGGTTTTTGAGCGATTGTTTGAAAACCATTTTTGATTGCAATTGATTTGACGTCTGATTTGACCCAATGTTGTAACGGAAACATCACTTTCTGTAAACATTTTTGATTGATTTGTGACAGAAAAAGGGTTTGATCTTTGGTTTTATCCTTTGGTCTCAATAGTCTGACCGGTGTTTCATTGCTATAGCTTTGCCAAAAGTCTCCGTAAGAGGAACCGGCGTAATGACCAGTAGCTATGGCATCAACTTTTAAAATATCTGAACAGTACTCAAGAAATGCCCCAAACTTTACAAACTTATTGCACATAATGTCTGGGTTTGGAGTCTTTCCACTCAAATAACCGTTTAATAGATAACTGAAGACATGATTCCAATAGGTTTTCACAAAATTTGTTTCTTTGAACTCAATGTTAAGTTTATTGCAAACACTTTGAGCCGATTCTCGGTTCAGATCATTAGTGCAAACTGTGATACTGTTGTCGTCCACCCAGTTATTCATATATACCCCGATTATATTAAATCCTATTTTCAAACAATGAATTAAAGATAAATGTTAAGTATTATAAGCAAATTTTATACATTAAAATGAGCAATGTCAGGTTATGAGATAATGTGAGAGAAGGCCAGTTAAACTATAACTATATTTATTAAAGTAAATACCTTTTTGTTTGAGTAACAGAGCGGTGACCGCACTGTCCACACCTCCCGACAGACCGACCGCTACTTTCAACTTCAAACCCATTAAAATCGTTTCAATTCTTCAGTCATTTAATGAAAAACTTTTATTTTTATTAAATATTTTGCAAAACATTTGACAATTGATTGCAAAAACAAATGAATAAATGTTTGATTAAAAGTAAAATTGAATTTATATTTCAATAAAATAATAAATATTATGTTAAATGCTTATTAATTAGACAGTGATCTAACCATGATCATTGTTCTGTATTTCTGATGTGAAGTTCACACCATATGATTAATTCAAACATGAAATAGCAATACTGTACCACAATATTGACAAACTAAGCAAGGTTGGCTGATATTGGTTAACCAAACGCATGCGTTATTTTCAGCAAAACTATAATTTGACTGAAATTTAAATCACATATTCTTGTCATCAAAATAATGGACAAAACTTTTAGTGGAAGTCCTCTAAGAAGTAAAATAAATAAACATTGCAAGACGACTGAACGACTTCCCACTGAGAGCTGCTAAGCAGTCTATAGATGACACCTGACCATTGACCACTGACCATGGTCAAAATCTTAAATTTATGGCAGAGAATCCCAGAACAGATTTGTGACGAATAGTAGTCACTCAATGAAAGACTGTTTTTTGAATCATATCTTCAAAAACACATTAAAAGTGATTTCATATTAAATTCTCAATCTTTCAATGTCTCAGAGAATAAGCACTCAATCAATATCACCATATTTTCCTCTATATATTGAATACCTGGTTAAAAGTTATCCATTAGAATACCATGTATTTATAATACACTGATATTATAGATAAAAGTATTTAATGTAATAATAAAATGAATAAATTTATTAAAAAAAATTCAATTTTTATTCAAATTGTGAATAAATTTCAGTAAAATTTGAAATAAAGTTATTTTTAAAACAATTTGATATCAAATAAATAATACAATTATTTATAGCATTTAAATGTATATTAAATACAAATGAAATCGGTTTTCAAAACAAAGAATTAGAAATGAATTCAATGTTAATAATGATTTGAAATAAACTATTTTGAGATCAAATAAACGTTAAGTCAATGAATGATATATTTTTTGTGTAAATGTTTAAAAAATTGATTAAAAATTGAAAATAAATTTTGAATTAAATTTAAAATAATTTGAAATCATTTGTAAAACTAATGAATCGATTGATTGAATGATTGTTTGGTTTATGAGTGCATTAATAGTGAAATAATCACAAAATAGTTTGGATTTAAATAATAAACTCTAAAATAAAATGTATTAAAAATTATTTAACTTATAATACATGGCAGTCGTCGGTAGTCGTGGTCAGAGTTGAAGACATCATTCAATTGCTATTAAATATTATAATTAAAAACCATTTTTTGGACATTTCTTCACATAATATACAATAATATAAATAACTATTTTGTAAACCTTTAAACCTTTACCTCAAATATAAATACAATAATTATCCGACACTTCAAACCATTTCCTATAAAGGGTTTCAGCAAAAGAACTATCGCTTAAGTAATTGTACTTTGGATTCCAGTCCCACAAACCAACTGTCCGACTGGTAGTCATATCTATCACAATATATTGGTTCGCATCCCTTTCCCCTATTGGGTTGATTCCCCTTAGGATTGATATTTAAGTAAAATTTAAATAAATTATAAATAATTTCAATAAATTTCAAATCGAGTCTCAATTGAGTCACGAATACTGAGTGCCGATGGGATGGAGTGTAAAGTTGTCGTAGATTTCAGTCAACTCATCGATTGTGTACTCTTCGAGAATCACAAACTCCTCTAAAGATGGACTCAACTTTCGGGAGCAGTCAAGACAGTGGACGACATGTTTTTTGTCCACTTCTTTGACGAACAACATATTGAAGACTTCCAACTGTTTAGACATTCAGTCCATTAGTAATGAAATATTAAAGACAAACAAAAATAAGCATTACTTCACAATTGACACAATAATGTGCTGCCTCATTCTTGCCCCTCCCGTGCCATCGTATTTCTCGTCCAATACTGTTTGCAAACTGTAGAGTCATTTCACATAACTTCAAACTTCTCATCAATGAGTGTCTGGTTTTCAATAATAAATCAATGAATAACTGATTGGAAGTGAAAACAAAGGAATCATTACTTGATGTGTCGAAAGAGCTCTTCTTCGGAGACCTTGATATTTCGGGCCAAATTCCAGGTCAAGTGCTTCAACGGAACAATGGATTTAAAGTTTTCCAATTTATTCCATTCGTATCTCTCGACGGCTAATGAATACTGTTTGGCAGTGAGAGGCCCGACATTCCAGGCTATGTTATTACACCAGCCGACGGCCTGAACCCAATGTACTGTTCCTGCGTTAACCCAAACCAGATCTCCAGGTCTTTGTAAAAACCTATAAACGGGAATATTTTCGGCGTACAAGTCCTCGAGGATTGGCCACCAACTGCCGTGCAAGTAGTTTATGTTATTCCTGTCCACACATACCGTTCCCATTAATAAATGTTTTATTTAATAATAAGACATACTTTTCACACATCCTTTGAATTACACCCCAGTATTCATCGGGAACTCCAAACCATTCGCAATCTCCCGGTCCTATGTTTATGTTGACTGAACAGAAGTTGTTGTTCTCCTGATGGCCGGGTGTCCTACAACCGGGACATTTCATATAAAGCTGAACCGTATTCATACCGAGTATGACGTGTCCGACATGTGACAACATATTGCCCGCAGAGACGACGCGTGCAAATGATGGCAGTTTCATGAGTTCCTATCATATCATCAAAACAACGATTGATTAGCACAGGTATGTAAATCAAACCCCAGATTCCAAGTCATACCTGTAACTGAGTCTTCCATTTCTTATCGTCCGAGAGGTCGACATTTGTCCCAAACTTCACTGTTTTGAAGGAACCGTTTCTTTTGGTCTTCTTTCCTCTGATTTCAATAACAAACAGCACAATAAGAAAATGCAATTTTGAGTGCGAGCACTGGTAGTTGTATTACTTTGAAGGCGCAGAAGAATTAGAATCGGTGTCTGAATCTCTGAACAGTCCTAATGTCTTGTCCTGTTCCTCTCTAAGCGATTCCTGGAAAGACGAGGCCTGATAGTGGGCATACCGTGCGATCGTTGTGTGTGACCTATGACTCTCACAGCGCCAAACCATTTGCCTCCTCTCCGGATCCCAGTTCTCGTCGGATGGTTGGAGTAATTGTGTCCGAACTTCAATCAAATGGTCCGGATTTGCCTCAACTAGTGTTTTGGTTGAGAACAGACCTAAATCTGAACCAAAGGAAACAATGAGTGGCCGGACAGTTGAAAATAATATGTTTGAGACGAACCGAGTTTGAGGACACTGGCCAGACCTCTGATGACAGCAATAGGATGTGCTAAACAGAATTCATGCAATTGTGCCGAAAACGCCTCCTTTTTGTTCTCAAGCTATCAATAATACAAACAATTTACACATCATTTGAGTGAAAACATACAAAACTCTTACGAAAACACTCGGCGCCGGCGGATGTAACTTGTCTTTTGGTAGCGGCGGATATGGAGGGTCGGGAGGATTAGGAGGCATACCATCATCTGATATAAGACTGGAGACAATTCTGGTATTTTTTGGCAGTTGTTTGCAAACATTGATAATCTCTTTAGCGCTCATATCGATTGATAGGACGGGTTGTGAATGACTAGAAGTGGTTAACGAATTGTCCACACATTTCGGTTGCGATAACTTTGAGCTATTATTGTCTGAACACAAAAACGAAGCGATTGTTTGTTCGCCGATAACACTGTTTTGGGCACTACTGGTGTTGGCAGTGATGACAGTATGACTAGAGTTTGATTGAGTGTTTGAGTTGATAGGGTTGGGATCATAACGACCCAAATGAGCAATTAGTTCTTCGGCCTGTCGTTGCAACTCATTATCGTTGAACGAAAGGTTATTTCCCTTATTTGGTGTGTTGTTTGGGTCGTCACTACTGTTGAGCGCAACCATCTTTTGCTGAACACATTGGGGTGACATACGTGAGCCCGAGTACAGGTGAGGAATGCTTTGGTTCAAAGAAGGCCTCATCTGCCCGGCCATCGAGTCATCACTCGATACAGAGTTAGAAGGATTGGGAACAACATCTGATTGAAATGGAGTCGTCGGAACACAAGGCACTGGTGGTTGTCCTTGGATTTGTTGCTTCAATAGAGATTGCTTTTGTTGGGAGAGTAGACGACATTGTTGTTGAAGAATATTCTTCTGGTGTGGATTCAGGTTAGCCTTGGAGTCAATGACAAACCGATTATAAGTGATAACCAAAGCATTAATTAAATTCAATTCACACCTGATTTTGCTGCAAATAACTCATGATTTGCATCTGTTGTTGGTTGAGGTAGAGGGGGGACTGTGGGGGCTGTTGAGGAGACTGTGGGGTCACCTGCACAGGCATTCTCACCGGTCCTTCCAATTTTTGACGTTTAACGTTAGCGAAGGACTCGTCATTTGGATTAAGGCTTTGATTCTGTCGTTGGAAAGCGTTCTGTCGGGAAGCCATCTCTTGAGAGATCGGGAAATTCCAGGCATCTTCTATACACGGCAACGATTTGGGACTGAGCACAGGTAGATATGTGTTAATTATACTGATTGTTGATAAATAAAAACATTATTCAAACCTTTGAGTGTTATTCAACGGTGCGTTCGAGAGCTGTGTTTGTAAAAACTTAACCCTATCTGAGAGGCCAGTAATCAAAGTCCCTAAAAGTGATTTCATTTATAATTAATAAACGCTTGATATATAAGCCAATCATTGCCTACCCTTCCCTCGCGAGGCATTCAAATAACACTTGAGTGCGTCCTGCGGTTGATTACAGTTCTCATAAAGGATGCCGAGGTTAGTCCAGGCCGCGCAGTGGCTTTTGTCTAATTGAACGGAACATATATAGGCCTGCAATGCGTCCATCGGTTGGTTCTGTTGCTGATACAGAACTAGTGGTTAAGTAAATATCAATTAGTTTCAGGAATTAGGTTAAGCACAGGTAGTCATACCCCCTATACTACACCAGGTGTCTGCGTTCGCCTCTAATTTGTCGACTGAATTGCGGTATGAGATGAACGCGTCGTGAACTTTGCCGAGACTTGCATAACATCGGCCCAAGAAGTAGAGGCTCTGACCTGAGTCTGGATCCGCTTCTATAGAGTTCTTAAGACAATTGAGAGCATATGACTGTCGCTGCTGTTTATCGCCTAAGAGTTCATTGGTCTGACACAACCACCCCAAGTGCTTCAGTATCTCTGCCCTCAACTTCACCTCTAAGTCCTTCTCTTCAAGAAGTGATTCATACGATTCTTTCGCCAATTTATGTTTGCCCTGAATCTCAAACAGGTGTGCGATATGGAACTGGACTAAGGGTTCATTTCAATACATTAATGCAATTCAAACTAATCTGATTTATATACCATACCTTCTAATTTGCTAACTGTGCAGACATTTGTGTCATTTATTGCTAACTGAAAGTGCTGTCAATCAATGGAGACATTAGTTTCAATCACAGAACCCGAAGAATATTCATTACCTTTAGTGAAAGGTTATAATCATTTAGGACTTTGAATATCAATCCGAGCCTAACGTGTGCTTCGTTTGCTCGGGGAAAGGATGGTTCGGTGTATAAGACCTGACGAAAGGCTTTGATTGCCCTTAAGTTGAATAAAATTGAAAAATCAATTAAAATATTGAAAATGTGTTAAAGATTTGGAGAAAAGAGAAACACAAACGAAGTCTTCAATACAACTGTCGTTCCAAACATTGAAACACTTATTATAAGCAATAAATTCACTTAAATTATAGTTCAATCTAAAGACTAAAAGCTATTGATTACAACTCAGGGCTAATAACTAAAACCAGGCGCAGGGCTGACAGGACAAGACGGGGCCAGGCATTGGGACTGATATGTATATTTAAATATCAGCTTTAGGGCAAAGAAGGCATTTGGAGAGAGAAAGCATTAAGTGTTTTGAGGCATAAATAGAGGGTCATAGAGGTAGCACTGGGAGTAAGAGTGTCCCAAAGCTTGACAGTCAGGCACTTGTCTCCAAAGAAATAGCTAAGAGTTGACCAAACGGTCAGACAATCAGAGGATCGCCACCACATGTGAGCCCAATATAACTATAAAATATTTAAGTTTTCTCAATACACCAGAGCTTTGGTATTATTAAAGCACAGACACAGGACATACAATCCCAGACCCTTTCCTTTGTTGGCCTCCTTTAATAGCAGCTGCAGATGTGGTGTATAAGCACTTATAGCACAGTGTCTTTATGACAGGTCTGCTCTACTCTACACTTCTTCCTATGGAAAAGCATACGTGACTACAAATCCTGTCTAATGTTAAGGCTATGGCCATCCCTTCCAAGCATTTAACTCTCATTAGGGATGGATTGAAACGAAACACTAATTATTGATTGAAATCAACCGATAATTGAATGAAAAAGCGATTTATATTTCAATTGAATGTCATTTTGAATATAATTTACAAAACAATAAATGAAAACAAAAAATAAGTGAAGACTTGAGATGTGATCACAAGAATGAGCAGCTGTTGTGACAGCACTTAAGGTTTGATAGTTTGTATCACTTGTATCACTTGTGCCCAATCCAAGGGCATTAAAGGGCCTGAAGACAAATACTAGCGTTAAGGCGAATAACCTCTCACAGTCTCCACTGTTTGAGATACACTGAAACTGCTATCCATTGGACTCAACAGTGAATGCAATGATAAGACAATATATGAAACACTGTTTACCTTATATTCAATGACTTTAAGACAACAAACAGTTTATGAGTTTATGTGAACACTATTTAAATGACATTTAAATGGTTGTGAACGCGGATTAAGGCCAGAGCACAGGCACAGAGCACAGACACATCACGTACACCAACAACAAACACATCCTTTGGACGACTCAGTGCTCTCTTTCTCTGTTCTGTTTCTCACTTCAATATAAACACAAAGAGTCAGAGCACTGGAGCTATAATAGTCAGAGCCGTAGTGACGACCATCACATCACACAACACAATAACGAAAACCATTCCCCTTAACGCCGCCCTCAGTTCCCTTTCCCTTCAAAAGCGTTTGATAGTGTGAGCAAAAGTGAGTGCACTCTATGCCAAAGCACCGGCCGATAGCACATAGACTTTCCCTAAATATTCTCTCAAATCAGGCTTTTTATATGCATTGCACTGATATATCAGGTCTACTGCTTGTGCTCCGAACCACTAAATACTTATCCTGTGTTGTAATACTCGTGTTGTGAGACTACTTGTGCAACACATTCAGGAAATTACATTCAATTTATCACTAATTTTAGAATAACTCCAGAATTACTCACTTCTGAGCACTTGATAAAAATGTCAACCCTTTGGACAAGTATTATAACTACTTACCAATGATAGGCATTGAAGTGGAAGTACACCAGTGCCAGACCGAACAGGAAGGGCACGTCCTATCAGACAAACACCGGTTTCATTCAGTTATCAATGTTTTATAATTTATGTCTTCATTTTGCTTACCTTCCAGTGCTCTTCGTTCAGAGACAAATACCTTTGATAGGCTGAGAGGGCTGTTGGGTTGGCATTGGATTACAAACTCATTTGAATTTAAAATTATTTACAAACCCTTTGGATAAAACCCCAAAAGAAGGTTGAAATCACCGATTTTGCAGTAAATCCGGGAATCAATTGGTTTTTGCTTCAAATCACTTAAACTCTTGTCTTCTTTAACATCAGTGCTATTCTTCTCATACCTTTCCAGCGATAGGTTTCTCTGAAGTAAAGCCATTTCCAGTGTCTTAATGGCCTAACAGTTGATGGCATTAAACAATTGTTCAAAAACTCAATAAACAATTCAAACCTTTATTATCAAAGACTTTGTTTTACTGTTATCCGAGTCATCCAAACGAAGAATTCCAAACAAACGACTGAAATATCAATTCATTTAAATGTCAGACAATGTCTTAAATAGTTATCTAAAGACCTGTCAATGTCTGAGAGTTGTGTCAACTCTTGTTGTGTCAGAACTGATGAGTTGTTTGTTGATTGTTGTAAAGCGGATGAAGAAGTCGATGGTTCTTCAGATGTAACCATTTTTAAAGATATTTTAATGTTTTTCAAAACAAATTTTTATAAAAAGTATAAAATTAGACAAAAATAGCACTAATTTTGTCACAAATAGAGTTCAATCGATGTCTTCATAACCGCTGAAGACTTTGACCGCAATTATCGGACTCTAAAACAAATTGAATTCAATTTCTTAAACATTGAATGAAATGTTGAAAACAAACAAATGTTTGAATCCAAGCCTTAATGGCGTTTGAGTTCAGCATTGGATGCAAACGACACCAAACGGTTCAACACATTATTAATTTTGGTCTTAATTTCAAATGATTTTAAATTTGATTAAAACTTCATAAAAACCCCTGAAATAAGTTATTTTGTTTATTAAATCCCTTTTTGGGTTCAAATTTACGATTGGAAACACATTTAGGTTTTCCTATCATTGAAAACAATATAAAACAAGTTTTGAAAAAGTTTTTGTACTTTCGATACAACATTCAAAATATAGTGAATAAAAATCGCAAGAATAAGACAACTGTCCACTGATTTCCAATCCCTCCACACCCTAATTGGTGGCCACAATGGATGGACAATAGAGGACTGAATGAGTTGTATAATGAGATTAAATAATGAAAACATTTATTGAATAGCTTTTGACAACAAATTTTAAATTAAGTTTACTTTTAGTTACTTTTAATCATAAGTTTTGAAATGACTATCGATATTAGAGATCAAATAAAAATGATTTTATAATTAATTTATTTGTAATTAATTTATTGATAACTCATTGATAACAATACCAATAATGTTATTAATGATGAGATGAAGACATAATGAGTTCATTAAAAATATGGTCAAACAGTTTGACTCAAACCTCAGACTAAAACTTATTTTCAAAACTATTGAATGTTTTTTCATATTTCGAGTCAAATGTTGTAAATATCGATAATTTTGTTCAAAAGACAAACAGATATTATATCATAA
The DNA here is from genome assembly GCA_034687845.1 of Pantelozetes paolii. Lineage (NCBI taxonomy): Eukaryota > Metazoa > Arthropoda > Arachnida > Sarcoptiformes > Oribellidae > Pantelozetes > Pantelozetes paolii. The sequence goes on along the minus strand of JAQGAT010000022.1, from coordinate 80,266 downwards.
AAATGTGTACAATTGTTAAGACTCTGGAAAAAGATTTGGCAAACAATACAATCAAAGGATAATTGGGTTTAGTTTTGCATTTCATACAAATCCATACAAATCTCTATATAAACTAAAATCAAATCAAAGTTTGAAAAACTAAACAAAAACAAGAATTGATTGAACTATTGATTGATTATTAAAATCTCACGATTTGTTAATGAATTGTTTAAATAGATCTGAACTCTGAACTGAATAGTGAACAAGGTATAATCAGGTATAATCAGGTATAATCAGGTACAATCTGTAAATAATATACAATTTTATGTATTTATATATATTTATAACTTATATATTATAATATGTATAATATATAGCACTTATAGCACATGTGATGCAATAATAATTGCAAATCAAATCAAAAGCAAATATCACTTCACTATAAACAGTACATTAGGTTATGGTTTGAACTCAAAACTCAATCAATGATTACATTTTCAGTGCGTTTTTGTTTCCATTCAATAAAAGTCTTGTATTTTTCAGATTTAATTGAAGTCTTTTAAGTACACAAAGAGTACATAAAGAGTACAAAGGCTTAGACCTAATCAACACTTAATTCAAAATTGGATTAAAAATTGATTTCAATTTAAATTAAAGATTCAAACACTAGAGGCAAACGATTGACAACCGATAACAAGCGTTGGGATGACTCGGATGCTAATTAAGAGAACATTGATTGCGATAATGACCTAAATATGACACCACTTCTGACTGATCTGTACATTGAGATAACGGTGGAGTCATTTGATCCAAATATACATCAATTGATTAAATCATTAAATCATTTAAACTTATATTCGTTTAACTTTCCTCTTCTGTGACGGAAACTGAGGTCTGGGTTCCGTTCAAAACGGTCTTCACGTCTTCACTCATATTCACAGTCGTAGTGCTCGCGTCGTTCACTTCCTCACCGTCGGCGCCCACTTCTGTTATCTGTGCTGAACCGGTGATCGCACTCATAGTTAATGGCATTCCAGCTTCGGTCAGGTTTTGTATGTTTGTGACCACCGTTTGATACATTGACACCGGAATAGTGACCATTCCTGAGACCGGAAACGCTATTCAACGCAAAAACAAATCATTAATCAATGAATACTAAATACAATACCCACTGCTTTGAGTGCCGTCCTCTCCGGTAAGGATGATCTGTCCGTCTGGACTGATAGTGGCTTCGGCTAAAGAGACCGTTTGTGTTTGGCCGTCACCACTGAGGTCAACGTTAACGGTACCGATTTGAGTGACTCTGTCGTGTTCCCCACCCATCTCTGCCAAAGTCTGTACCGCTTGTGTCGCTTCATTCCCAGTGTTTTGAATCTGAAACACCATTTCCTTTCAATCAACACAAATATAATTTCATTGATAACCCAGATCTCACCCTCAAAGCACTGACGGCTCGGACTTGTGCTTGAGTACCATCGGGTAGAGTGACAACAGCACTGTTAGGATCCATATGAATGATAGATACGGTTCCGTCCGGATTGCTGATCGTCTGCAACATTGTCGGCGCGTAATGTGCTATCGGCTGAGCGTAAAGGGTCTGAATGTAAACAAGATTTACATTAATTTGAATTAAAATAATATAAAAACAAAAACCAAAACAAAAATCAATAAATAAATGCAAAGCCATAGCAATGGACAGTAATGTACGGCAAAACCATTCAAATGATAAAACAATAAGTCATTCATTTGTAATACAAATGCAAATCATAACTAAATGGAAACAAAATAAAACTAAACAATGTTATCTTTGCAGTCAATAATAATGCTATCTTGATCAAATTCTAAACCAAGTTCATTTTAAATAAAAACTAAGTTAATAGTGAATAACCAGGGATTGAGTGAAACAAACGGATTTAGAAAACAATAAAATTTGAGGCAAAAAATGATAATCTTTTGAACAATTGGTGCCAAAAATCAATGTTTCGTGCAATCAATGGATTCATTGGTTTCACATTCAATGACAACAACTAAAGAGCTCTTCAACCAAATGGTCGGTTAACTCAAACTGAGAGGACATACGTTGACGCCCTGAGCAGCTGCGAGAGAAGTGTCAGCGGTTAATGTGGAAACAGTGGCCACACCGCTAGCGTTGGTCACATTGGTTACCCCTATGTTGCTATGGCTGCTTCGGTTTTTCACCTTCTCTTTGGTTTGACTGTTCCCTGTCTTGTCGTCGTCATCACTAAATGTCGGCAAAAGGTCTTCCCTTCCGTGAAATTTATAGCAATTAATGACAATCTGTCTCAAGGCGTGAGTCCACGAGACCTATAGGACAGACATTTGGGTCAGAGTTTAGAAAGTATTAATTAATTATCGAATCTTTTTATACTTTTTGTTTGTCTTCTTCAGTTCGGGCATCACTCCTGACATTAGCCCAGGGAAGGTCTTTAGGCCACCAGGGAGGGCGAGTAGACTCTTTACCCCAACCAGGCTTACCTCTACCGGTTGAATACTTAAGCATTAGCGGAATGAAAGCCCTGAGCTGTGCCTGAGTCATCTTTTCTACCGGTGTTGGGATACCATCTACGACTAGAGGCGGCAATTCATGCAGCGATGGATCCTCTTTGATCTGTGGGGGCGCCTGTTGTGCCAGTGCTGTCTCAAGCTCTTGCATTATAAGAGTACGGCAGTGTCGCACCTGTATGTCAACGTATTTAGACCCTGATAGCACCAGAAGTTAGCTTATTACATCACTTACCACATTCTCAAGAGGTCGCGCACCAAACACTTTGAAATTATTTTGAGGTTTTCCGGGAGTGACTATTAGGACAACCGCTTGTTGTCCAACACGAGTAGTGTACTCATCGATAGTCGCCTTCAACTTCCTGTGCGAACAATTGGACAACAGTTGAGTACTTATTCAAAGATTATAAGTGATGGCCAGACCTGAGTAATCGGGTTTGTTGTCGCTTACGTATGGATGGGTTAGTTTCGAAAGAATGGGGTCTTTTCCGCTTTTTTGCGGTCTGGATGGCAGCCGCGGCCGCAACACCAATAGGACCTAAGAGTGCATTCAAGACATTAATCTCTCATTTGACAAACATTGTAATCATATGGCAGACCCGCAGCGGCTAACTGTGCTGTGATATCGTCGTGAACATCATTGGACAGTAGGTCTCCGTCGTCGAAAGAAGCACTTTCTGGAGATGACGGATCATCACTGAGATCATCGACATCACCGCCATCTGAATGATTCATCGCCTCCTCTTTGGGTTTCATTAAAACCGTTTTGAAACTAATCTTTAAAAGCGTTTAAAGTTTTCAATCAATTGTTTGAATGATTCAATCGTTTAATCAATTTATACCTAAAATTGTTTTTTCGCTTTCAATTCATTGTTCACTCAATCTATCGATAAATTGTAAAACATATTCAATGAGTGCCTGAAATTGATATCAATTAAGAACCGGTAAATCACAACTGATTTCAACGCAAATATAGTTAATGTTTGGCCAAATGTTATGCAAATTATAATTGATTTCATAATAATTGGGTTTTTATTCAAAGATTTCAACAAAACATTAAATGATATCTTATTTTGCGATCATTTTATTCAAAATCAATGACTGAAGAGATGTTTAATACTATTTATAGTTAGAAAAGCAGATCATATATGATATGAAATGTCATTTGAAATGAGGTCTAAATCTGTTGATTCATATAAAGGTATAAAACATATCAAACAATAATAAAATTGCTTTAAATGTCATTGAAATTGAGTTTTCATTGAATTTAAATGAAATAAAATGTTTTGAAATGTATTTAAAAAATGTTAAAAATATTGAATAAAAAGTGAGAGAGAGAGATGCCATTCATGTGTGGATTGGGTGGAGAGGGAGAGGAATGCCATTAGATATCGATTGACTGGAAATTCATTTCCCTTTCTTTGCCATTGATTTGATGGCAAATAACTCCTAATCTAATGATAACTCAATGAAAACGCAATCATTTTTACAATAAATACAAAACTGATTCAAATCTTTGGCAATAAATGATAGGAAAGTGCTCTCAGTTTGGGACAGATCTACAGATTATAGTATAGTGTCTACGGTTTGGTTAGGTTTGTGGTAAAGCACTGCAAACAGTGATGGCCTACGCCTTCACTGCGCTTTGAAGGACAGGTAGTTTCGAGTCTAAGACTGATTGCGACATAAGCTTTGGATTTGATATACAATTAACGCATTCATTGTCTGTTTGTTGTGATCCAGTGATTGACGCCGTTATGTGGTCTGTCGTGTATGTCAGGCACATATCGGTGCTGAGACAGAGCACAGGCAGCACAGGCCCAGACACACAGCACATACCACATGCCATTTGGAGACTGCGCTATCCAAGAGCTCAACATTCAAACCACAACTCATTTATGTCTAACCAAACCGTTATTATACTTAAGATTACGTTAAACTCATTGTTAAATACGGTTCCGACGGATCAAAACCATTCACATATTGTCTTACCTTCGATGAAGTCCAACACATCTCTATCACAACAATACACCAAAACGTCAATCCATAAAATGGACGGTTAGGCCACACAACAGCACCGGTAGATGGCGTTCACTTGGGCACCAACACGGGTGGACACCCCGAAGGGGTCTGCGGGTCACCACCAACTGGTCGTTCAGGTCGTCACACAGTCTACCAACTGATTGAGTGTTAACCCCAACCCAATAGTGAGACACTCAATGCAATTGAATTAGTTTTTTAAGCACTGGTATTACGGAAACGGATGTAAAGCAGTGTAAGTACTGTTACAATAGGTGTATAGCGTTGTTATGGCAACAGAGCTGTCATTCACTGAAAACTCGTTTATTGATTGGTCTCTCGATTTGTCTCTCAATTGGTCTCAAATGCTCTCAACTTTCGCTTCAAAAGTCATTCAAACCTTTGATTCAAAACTTTTGTCTCAATTGTGAAGACTTTTCATTAGTTTTTCATTAATTCAATAAAAAATCAAAAATTAAATCAAATTTTTATAAAATTAATACAAATTTTGCACAAAAACTACAAAACCTTTTGTTTATTTAGTTTTGTTTCAAATTTATGACAATTTTTATCAAAATATTATTTTTTTGATTAAATGATTGAACTTTTGGGCAATAATTGAGTTTTAATTGAGTTTTAGTTGATTTGAAAACAAACGACAAAAAAGTATTTGATTTTGAAATCAATTTTTATATCATTTAATGAAAAATCTAATCAAAAGTTCATTTGTTTATAGATTTAAAGGCTTTAACTCCGCCTCCGATTGAACGCCATTTTGATTTCGGCTTTCATTGTAACGAAGTTTTGCTTTAAATCAAATCAAATCTCAGTTTTGAGACAATTGTTGTATTCCTCGACGGTTTTGATCGTGTCTTGGATTCCGACAAATCGTTTGGTCAAAGGTTTGTCGTCTAATCAATGGATACGTCTTCGCAATCGTCTCATTCCTCAGCTGTCCTCCAATCGGTTCAACTGGAAGTGTGTTCGGGAGTCCAGTCGATGGCCATTAATAGGCTGTTTGATCCCCAGGAGTACGACTTGGAGGCCAGTTTCCGTCTGACCAAGTTTTCCGAACTGAGAGGATGAGGGTCTAAAGTCCCTCAAGAACTGCTTAGTCGGCTCTTAGAGGGACTAAAGTCGGTAAACAGCGGTCAAGACGGGAACGACGGTCACCACAACACTGACCTTCACATCAGAAATCATATCAATCACTCATCAAATGAAACAAATAATCAATACTTCCATCAAGAGATGGGTCTCCCGAAGATCGGTAGCTATTGGACACTCTATGGGTCTCTATGTCTTGCAATTAATTTGATTTAAACCCTTCAGGCATTGGTATGGATTGCGCTGTTATACCAATAAGACACGGAGGGCTTGTCCTCATCCAAACAGTCGACTACTTCTACCCCTTAGTAGACGACCCCTACGTAATGGTATTGCACTTAACATTCAATCCATTTTTGGTTGTAATGTATATTTCGGTAAATCGTAGGGAAAGATAACCTGCGCTAATGTTTTGAGCGATTTGTACGCAATGGGAGTCACAGACTGTGACAATATGTTAATGATATTAGGGGTCAGTCAGAAGATGACCGACAAAGAGAGGGATGTTGTCGTCCCTATTATTATGCGGGGGTTTAGGGTATGCGACCATAAATTGTTTCATTTTTGTATTTGGTTTATACTTTTATATGTGAAAGGACTGTGCGATAGAAGCCGGCACTCAAATAACGGGCGGACAGACTGTACAGAATCCTTGGCTAACAGTAGGCGGCGTCGCCACCAGTATTTGTCAGCCGACGGAATATATTATGTAATTATTCATTGGATCTATGAATTGATATAAACTTTAGTCTCAGTCCAGACAATGCAGTGGTCGGGGATGTCCTCGTACTTACCAAACCATTAGGAACTCAAGTGTCGTGTATTGCTTACCAATGGCTCGAACAGCCCGACCGTTGGAATCGCATTAAATTAGTTGTCACTGAAGATGACGTCAGAAAAGCATATTTAAGAGCAATGGACTCAATGTGTCGATTGAATAGAGTTGGTATGTATTGCCCCTTAATTTGAATTATTTATTGATTGAACCCCTGATTGAATAGCCGCCCGATTAATGCATAAATACAACGCTCACGGGGCCACTGATGTCACCGGCTTTGGACTGTTAGGTCACGCACAGAACTTAGCCCGAGTCCAGAAGAATGAGGTCTCGTTTGTCATTCATAACCTCCCAGTGATTGCAAAGATGGCAGCCGTGGCCAAGGCGTACGTTTTTAGGGGTTTTAATTGTATGGTATACTAATTAACTCTTTATTCAGGTGCGGAAATATGTTTCAATTACTTCAGGGTCACTCACCTGAGACTTCTGGTAAATACACTTTTTTTGTCCCATTTATGTAATATTATATGTATTTAACGTTTTCACCCTTTCAGGGGGTCTTTTAATATGTCTGCCTCGAGAACAAGCGGCTGCTTATTGTAAGGACATTGAGAAACAGGAGTCATATCAGGCGTGGATTATAGGTATTGTAGAGAAAGGGAACCGAACGGCGCGTATAATAGACAAACCCCGGGTCATCGAAGTGCCCGCTAAGGAAAAAGAGGGCGAACTTTGGTAACAATTGATTACATATTCATAAAAACATTTCATAACTGATAACTAATTATTGATTTATTGATCGCTTTATTGATTGTTATATTCATTCATATAAATGACATTCAAGTGATAGCCCTCTGAATGAGAGTCACTTGAATTGAGGTCCGAATGAAAGCAATTGAAAACAATTTTATAATAAATTTCATTATATTTTTAAACATAAATGTGTTTTGTTTCACAATTGGACGGCCAGTTGTGGACAATCAGATCGGGCACCGCATGGGAGGGTATCGTATGAGATGTCGAGCGGTTTATTACAAAACTGACAACTTTTTGCATTACATAAGTCCTGATTGAGTGGTATTCCCGTGTCTTTCCATACGTTTACCATATTTGAGACAAAATTGTCGATCATTTGCTTTGTATGGAAAGGTGTCGGTGCTATACGCAGGCGTTCCTGTCCTTTAGCTACCGTCGGGTAATTGATTGCCTGAACGTAATGACCAAATCGTGATAACATCTCATTACTAATCCACGAACACATCCATGGGTTGCCCACCAGAACAGGTATTATATGACTGGCGCTATCCATCTGCGGGAGTCCGGCCTCACTCAGCGCTGTCTTCATATAAGACACGTTCTGTTGATGTCTTTGCCGTAATCTCTGTCCTTCAGAACCCTTTAGTATCTGTGAATACAAACAATGGTTTAAAACATATTTAAAATGCAAATAATGTTTACTCGAATCGATTCGAGCGCTCCTTTCAGGACAGTCGGAGGCAATGAAGTCGTGAATATAAAGCCCGCGGCGTAGCTCCGGATCATATCAACCAACGGACCACTACTGGCTATATATCCGCCAACGTTTCCAAATGCCTTCCCTTTTGTAGATGAAAATCATTAAACAGTTGTTTCACTAAAACTTGAGTTATATTTATATTTACCTAAAGTTCCCGAAACTATATCTATTTTATCCATAACCCCATCTCTCTGTCCAACACCCGCCCCATTCTTGCCGTAGAGGCCAACCGCGTGCACCTCATCCACAAAAGTGATGGCATTGTATTGATGGGCGATATCACAGAGTTCTTCGACCGGACTTATGGCACCTTTGGGTCAAATAATTGTTTAATAAATCCTTGAAATTGTTTTTGAGTTTACATTCATTTCAATTGAATTACAATTTAGTTCACAATTAAAATATTTTTTAATAATTAACTCAAATATTTTAATGAACTGAAAGGACCCTCAAGTTATCAAAGAAATGAAAATTGAAAAATAAATATAATTATACTGTATATCCCTTAACCATAAGTTATAATCTACCTGTGCTTCAACATCCTTCCCATTGCTCTCTATTTGCTCTAATTTTTCCAAACATTTAATTGTTTTATAATAACTTTGAAATCGATAGCAATTTATAATTACATGAAAACATTGAAATCAATTTAATAACTAATCGATGTTTAAAATTAACTATAAAAGCACCTGTTGTTAGACCCTGACACTCAGGGGCTGTTGAAAATAATTAAAGTGCCTATAATTTTGATTTCAAAACCGATAAGATATTCGTAAAATCAAATGCAAAACAAAATTAATTCTTACCACTCATTGAGTGAACGGTTTCGAAGACAACAATTTTAGGCACAGAATAATCCACTGTTTGTAGTAATGATTTCAGATGTTGTGCATCACAGGTACGGAAGACATGTTTGGGAACACCACTATTCCTGATCCCCATTATCATTGACGCATGATTTCCGGCGTCAGAGAATATGTGACAATCTGTTAATGAGTTTACAATTTGTATTCAATTAAAACTATTTTTATATTAATTTCAAAAATTGTTTGAATACTCGGCAGAGCTTTCGCTAAAGTATAGAGAGTCGAGTCATTGGCCACAAAACAGGAGGTAAAGAGTAGAGCCGATTGTTTGTTATGTAATTTTGCCAATTCCTTCTCTAACTCTTCATGGTATGGGGTATTCCCTGATATATTTCGTGTGCCTCCACTCCCGGACCCATATTTTTCCACTGCTTCGCTGTTGTTGAAGAAAATTAACAATTATTTCTATAAAATGAAAATATTTTCTAAACTTTTCATCAAATTATTCACAAAAATAGAAATAAAGTCTAAAATCAAAGGATTTTCAAAAGAATTTGTATTTTAAATGCATTTCAAAGAAATATTGAGAAAATCTTTTTTGATTTTTATATTATTTACAAAACATATCATTAAATCTATTATCAAATAACACTCACATAACAGCGCCTTTTACTTTCGGATGTGAAGTCATACCCAAATAGTCATTACTACACCAAACAGTTATAGGCTTGCATCCGTCGCTCAGTTCATTGGCGAAAGGTACTTTCTCTGCAAATCTGGATACCTTTTTGAACACCCGATAGCTGTGGTCTTTCTTCTTCTGCAAGATTTGGTCTCTGAAGAACTGCTCGTATTTGAAGCCTTTGTCTAAATGTTTAATACATTTAATAATTATAACAAAAGGTTATATCTATTGAAAACAATTCCTCACTTCCTGTGTCATCACTGATGTCCTGAACCATCTCCGGATCGGCAGCTTTAAGTGTAGGCTTAACATTCTCAAGAAAAGGACAGTGAGATACTTGACCTATAGATTCAGGTTTGTTCACATCACTCACTGTAAAGATTAGATCAAAGTTTGTTTGAAAAAAAAACTATTTCACAAAGCATTCAAACTTACGATCAGTTCTGTGAATATTTTCGATATTTTCTGTCGACGCTATAGTAATGTCTGAATATTTTCGCGCAAAGTTTGCAGAAACTCTTGACATTACCGGACAGTTAGGCAAATATGTGCGAAGAATTGTTGAATAATTCCTCACAAGGAATGGTGTAGTCAATTGGCTTATGAAAGGACAGGGCATTTCTGTTTGTCTTCGTTTTCAGATTATTTAATACTTAAAACAAAACGTTTTTTTTCGAAGAAATTATTTGAAATAATGTTTAAAACTATTTTGACTTTAATCCAAAACTTTATGAATTGCTCTGAGATTATGGTTTGCGTAACAAATAATAGTTTTATTGATTTGTAAATAATTTAAAGGAAAATAACGATTGATTGTATATAAGAGGCAGTACTAACCCAATTGAGACCCAATTGAATGTTTAGATTTTGCCAATCAGTGATTGAATGAATAAAAATATTATAAGTCTTTAGTGAAGTTGAGTCTGAATTCAGTACTCAGTTGTCAGTAAAGCTGTTTTTCACCTTATCTTTACTCACCCTTAGGGTTGCTTTAAATGCCTTTTACTGTCGATTTGAAAAACTATTGAAATTTGAGTTTTAAATGACTTTTTATTCTAAAATTAATTCTCGTTTTAATTGCTTTGAACGCCACGTAAGCCAAAGCCAAAGACAAATGCAAAACATATACTCATTTGATGTCATAGACTGTCATTATTAACACTTTTCTAATTTAAATTAATGTGAATTACATTACTGTTCAAAATCAGACGTAACCAAGGTCAGGCGGGGATGGGATACTTAAAATTACAAATTTATTTTTGTCAAATACAATGTGTTAAGGGAAAGGTATAGTATTAATTGATTAATGTAATTTTTATAGTTTTTACCATGTTAAAACATTGTTGATTGTCCTGTCTCTGTCTGTTTAAATGATTATAATTGTATTTCATTTATTCAATTCAATCTCATATAAAAATGTTTTAAAATTCAATCATTGATAACAAAATAATATATAATTTTCTAACAATAAATCATTTGTTTTCAAGTTTTATGCGAAATAATAAAACAAATCTCAATTCAAACCAAAACTTTTGATTTGTCTTTGAATTTAAGGAATATTGAAATAAATGCTTATTTTTTATGTTTTTATATATTTAATGGGAAGACTTAACAGACACCACTATGTGGAAAGGGATAGGGGTTTACCATATGTGAGAGGTAAATGATTTACCGACAAATGAAATACTGTAATTGCAATGAATTGATGAAAACCTTGAAAATACTTTAGCACTCGATTGTCTCGGATGTACTCAAACACACACTTATTGTGATAAGAACCATGAAATGTCTAAATTTTTATCATTTTGATATTTATAAGTAAATGTGCAAGTTGTCAAATTGGCAAACCTTTTGTAATAAAGGATTTGATTTATGAAATATATTTTCAATTTATTTATTAAAAGATTAATTTTTAGTAAAAATATTTAATTAAAATATTCTGTAATTCACATTCAAATGGATATCACATTGAGTTCATTGATTTATTTAAATAATTAGATATACAATATATAATTTCCAATCACCATGTTTCTAGTAACCAAGGATCGATTAGTTCTTCCAATAAAATCAATGCATTTTCTATATCTATGTTTGGGTTTACTATCACTTGATTGGAACCAAACTATTAGTTAAACTAAATATTGAGATATTTTTTGACATATTTTTTATAAAATATTTATAATTTGAGTTAAAATTCAAAATATTTTATGAATTGAATGACTATTTCATTAAAACTTGGTTTTCATAGAAAGACTAAGTTGTGTTGAAAAACAAGTTAAACCTTAATTGACTGATATTTTTCATAACAACAGAGTTCACAATAAATACTTAGAAAATGAGTTGTTGTCCGCAAAGAACAGGTCCGGGATATAAGAGTCCTATGGATGCCATGTCTGGCCCCAAAGAGAAACTAATTTATGTGACGTGTATTCAACCAAACGGTAAAAAAGATGGAAAACCTGATTATTTGGCCACAGTTTGTGTCGACCCTCAATCGGATCAGTTCTGTCAAGTGATTTCTAGAGCACTGGTCACTCACACCGGCGATGAGTTACACCATTCGGGTTGGAATTCCTGCAGCAGTTGTTTCTGCGATCCAAACAAAACAAGAGATAAACTCATTTGTCCGACACTTAATAGCGATAGGATTTATATCTTTGATACCAGTGCTGAGAAGTCACCAAAACTTTTCAAAGTCGTTGAAACCGAAGACTTGCACTCAAACAATGTGAGTTCCGGACACACTTCGCACTGTTTGCCATCGGAAGAGGTTATGATCAGTTGTATGGGAGACCAGAACCGCAGAAATAAGGGGTCTTTCCTTCTGTTGGACGGAAAGACATTTCAGGTCAAAGGGGTTTGGAATTCACCCGAGAATTGCACTGAATTTGGTTATGACTATTGGTATCAACCCCGACATAATGTCATGATAAGCTCTGAATGGGGAGCACCCGATACTTTTGGGAAGGGATTTGATTTGAATGATGTGAAGAACAATCTCTACGGACATAGTCTTAATGTCTGGAATTGGAGTTCAAAACAATTGATACAAAGAATAGATTTGGGAAACAAAGGACTCATGCCTTTGGAGATACGGTTTCTACACAATCCCAGTGCCGCCGAAGGGTTTGTTGGCTGTGCTCTCAGTTCAACCATTTTTAGATTTTATAAGACGAGTGACAAATGGGAAGCGAAAAAAGTTATTGAAATTCCCTCAAAGAAAGTGCAAAATTGGTTATTGGATGACATGCCGGCCCTCATCACCGATATATTGATCTCTTTAGACGACAGGTTCCTCTTTATAAGTCTTTGGCTTTTTGGTGAAGTCCGTCAATACGACATCACAAACACTTCGTCTCCTCTTTTGGTTGGAAAATGTAGTTTTGGTGGAAGTGTTTGCATTGAAGGTCCCGTTCGGGTGATTGAAGACAAAGAAGAAGACACTCAACCGAAAAGAGCGGTCATTAAAGGCAAACCCATTAAAGGCAGTCCACAAATGCTTCAGTTATCTCTTGACGGACAACGACTTTATGCCACAAACTCTTTGTACAGCGTTTGGGACAAACAGTTCTACAAAGATATGGTGACTGAGGGGTCAGTTATGCTTAAAATTGATGTCAACACACAAAAGGGTGGGCTTTCTGTCGATCATAACTTCTTAGTTGACTTCGGAGATGAAGAGTTTGGACCAGTTTTGGCTCATGAGATGAGATACCCGGGCGGTGACTGCACTTCAGATATTTGGTTATGAATTAAACATAACTTAAAATTGATTTAAATATTGAAAAATATTTCAAAACTTTATTTGAACTGAAATTTTGTTAATCTTTTTGTTTAATAAATATTTACTTAAAAAGTGAATGTATTATAAAATTAACAACAATTAGGGAATGGTTTTGAAAATACAATACAATTGAATGAAAACTAAATAATTGAACGAAAGATCAAAATTAAAATCAAATCTTTATTAAACCCTTAAATCCTTAAACCCTTGAATCAAATAAGAGCTAAACTAATGATACAATCGATGAAATCGTTTCAATAATAGCTAATAATTTAGACTTTATTTTACAAATGATTTCTAATTTTCATAAAATAATACATAAATTGTCTCTAATTTTCAAATCCATTGTCTCTTATATTAAAATAAAGTTTAATTCAAATATTAATTATTATTATTATTATTCTTAGTAATGAAAAGACATGTCTCAAACATCTCAAACAAATTAATCAAAAATAGTTGCCTTTAATTAACACTGACTTCAACTGTGGTTCGCATTCATCCTATAGTGCGACGACTGTTCGTACTTTGCGTTCACATTATTCCGGTTCTGATGTTGTTGTGAATGGTGTTGATAGTGATGATGGTGTGGGACAGGCACTGCCACCCTTCCACTCAGGTTCCCAATGATCTCTTTGACAAAGAAGTCTCCGACACCGGCACAGGAGTTGTCCGCCGACTCGAAGGCGCGCTTCAGTTCTTCGATAGCATTGAGTCTCGAGTTGTGGAGTTCAAGGCTTTGACGTCTATATCGCTGTGCGATCTGTCGTTCAATTGTTTATTAGATTTCAATTTAAATACAAATTAAGTGAACAATCGATACCTCATTAAGGACTGGAATAATAGCACTTTGGGGTGAGTGTGGGTTCGTGTGTGGGTTTGGCTGTGATTGCATTAGTTTAGGACTCGATTTACTGCTGACTGCGATCTCTTTGTCACTACTGTTCCGATTAGTCTTTTGCAGTCGTGAGACACCTGTTGAAGAACTACTCATCTGACCCAAGGGTTGGCTATTAGTTCTAATTTCCCGATCCCTGTCTTGAGCCGACAGTTTATTCTTGTGTTCATTGGCCTGACTGTTGGCAAAGCTATCATTTTCCGAACGATTAGTTGTCCTTTCGGTCGGGGTTTTACTGGGAATCAACTCTTCTTTCGATTTAACCGTAATTTTTGTTTCTTTGGCTGACTTTTGGATCAATTGAGTGGAAGATTGTTTCTGTGGTCAACAAGTCATTCAATTTATAGACAAATAAATCAATAAAACAATCAATTCATACAACTATTGGTGTTTTCGGCGACTTCTGGTCACTAACCGGTGCTTTATCGACAGGAGCTCTGGACTGAGGAGTTTGTTTAGACACCGGAGGTTCGATCACTGCTTTTGAATCGCCGTTTGATTGACCGCTCTTTTTGTTAGTGTTAGTGACCTTTAATTTATTGGTTTCTCTCAACAAAACTATTTCATCGTTTTCTTTGGACTTCAATTCGGGATTGTTTTCGGAATACAATTTGTTGAGCGCCGAAGGGTTTTGAGGTCTTATAGTCAGATCCCATATTAAACTATCAACACTTGAATTGCCTTTCGATTCGTCACTTAATTAGAGAAACAATTAATAAAATAAACAAAATATCGTCAAAACATACGAATCGGAAGCTTCAGAGTCACTATCGCTATGTCCACCGCCGGCGGCTTTCCAGCGCTTATATCTCTCAATCAAATCAATTAAATATGAATTCTTTTTAGCCTTTCGTATGAATTGGTATTTCAATAACTCTTTAGCCGACGGGCGCTAAGTATTAGACATTTGTTATTAATATTCATGAAAATCACATTTGACTCACATTTTCGGGGTCTTTGTTAAGACAGGCCTCAACGAACTCTTTGAACTGTTTGCTATAATTGCCGGTCAGTTGCGGCGGATTGTTCTTCGGAATAAGAAATAGGACTCTCATTGGATGCAAATCAGAGTTCGGTGGCTCCCCTTTGGCCAACTCTATGGCAGTTATACCTAACGACCAAATGTCGGCCTATTTTTCAAATTTTGAAATCAATTTAAATCTAAAATTCAAAAAAGCAATCAAACCTTTGAGTCATAAGCGGATTGTTTAATAACTTCCGGTGCCATCCAAAAGGGTGTCCCAACAAAAGTACTTCGTTTGCTTGTAGTATTGGTCAGCTGTCCGGCCACTCCAAAGTCGGCTAACTTAACGTCACCCATCTCTGAGAGCAACACATTTGCAGCTGTTTTGCAGATATTTTACAATTAAGTTAAAAATTTTCATTTAATTTATGACATATTTAAACAAAAATCAATTCAACCCCTGATATATGATTTCAATTTAACCCCTGATATATGATTTCAATTTAACACCTGATTATGAGTTAAAGACAAACCTTTGATATCTCTGTGAAGTTTGCGCTCTGAATGCAAATAATCTAATCCTTTGAGGACTTCCCTTAAGATGACCGCAATATGCATCTCCTCGAAGTGTCCGGCCTTCATGAGGTCGAGGGCCGAACCCCCGCCCAAGTACTCCATAATTATCCATAATTTTGTTCCCTTTGTTTGGCATTAATTGGTTGAAACTTAAAGACACTTCAAATGAAAGCATACCTTAAGATAACTCCCGAAGTATTTGGTGACGAAAGGACTGTCACATTGAGACAAAACCATTATCTCCTGTTGAATGTCTTCGATCTCATCCTCGGCTTCTTCGAGATCAATGATTTTGATGGCAACCACTTGTTGTGTCCTATTGTCCACTCCTTTAAACACTTCACCAAAAGATCCCTTTCCTATGCGCTCTTGTTTTGTGAATATAAGCTCCGGATCTACTCTCTGGTCAAACAATTGCCAACAAATGATTAGTAATTATCAACAAATTGGTCACAAATTGGTGACAAATGGCGACAAAAAGCGGTTTCAATAAAAACACAATTAATTTGAAACTAAATTGACATTAATTTAAATCAATGTTTACCTCATTATAAGCCATAATAACAGTAAATGTAATCAAAGTTTAAATTATTATTATTTAAATTAAATTTTATATAAATTATTAATTATTAACAAAATATTGTGAAAAATGTTAATAAAATTTGAGTTCAAAAGCAGAAAAACATTGAAATAAATAATAAATTGAATAAAAAATGAATTAATTATTAATTGCTTTCAATTTGAGTGATATTTAACTCAATTATAGACTAATTATTGATTTAATAATCATTTAATGTATTAATGATTACATAATAACAACAAAACTGAAAACTCAGTCGACTTTTAGCTCACATTCTCGTCACTCAAAAGCACTCACTCTTTGACTCAAACCTTATATAAAGCTATCGTTCACTCAATTAGTGTTCACTCAATACAAGTGAAAATATTTTTATCGTTTTATTAATTGTTTTTTCACTTAATTTTCATTTTCTTTTGTTTTCAATCATTTTTCACCAAAATATTGATTGAAATGCAATTAAAGCTTATCTTATAGTTCACTGACCCTTAAGCTCATTATACCCTGGATATGATACCCCGTCCGACTACGAGAGGAAAGGCTCTCTAACTTTACATTAAAAAACTTTTCTCACATTAAATAACATTTTGTATTCAAACAAGTCTTCAGTTTTTTATTCAAATCATTTCAAAATACTGTACATTAAAACAAATCATTTAAATACCCCTTTTATAACACCTGTGCTCACATCCCCTTTTGCCCCTTTATCTCAATATTGTTTAAAAAACAAGTTTTAATTTTATTTACATTTTTATTAAATTAAATATGAAATCAAAGTTTCATTCAATAATTGATTACAAAATACAAATTAATAGTAAATAAAAAGCATTTCTTTGAAAAGGCTGTGAGATTTGACAATAAATAAGTCGACGGCCCGTAGACTCTGTGCTATAGTCTATGGGATTTGCAAATTAGACATAATTTCTCGAATCGCAGAATATATTATACAATCGCCACCTGAAGGGGTATTTAAGGGGTATTAATCAAAAATCAATAATTGGCTTAATATGCTATTGAAGTGTTAATTACCCGCGTATTCAGTGAATCTCTTCAACATATTGTGGACAACCATAAGGACGGGTGACTGCGAGTAGTTGTTGTCTCTCCCAAAACCCGCCACTTGTATAGAGTTAGTGCTCATATCATAAACAAATGGAACGATAAGAGTGAACGGCTCGGCACTCATAGGATGGCCAGGGATTGAAAGTCGTGTGAATTGAATCTAAATATTATAATCATTGAATCGTTTGTCAAAAATGTTTGAAAAATACGAACAAATATAAGCATTTTATTCTTAAACATAAGACACGCCGACATCCCGGGCGGTCCTATCGACTGGAGGGCCGGAGGTATAGTCAAACACCACTGCAGAGACCACTTGAGAGATCTTTCGGGAAACTGAGTGACAAAACATTGAATTTTGAAAATTGAAAATAAGTTGTGATATTTTGATACCAATTCCAAACGCATTAATTGAATGCAATCCTTGAGTATCTTTAAGGGGGCGTTCAGTATACGAGAATAGGCCAGAAAGGCGTTCGGCTTGAAAGGGGCACAAACCACCTGAAGGTCACACACAAGTCATTAGTGTTTATTTCAAAACAGATTGAATTACTTTTGTCTCAAAGAACTGCTGAAGAATATCCAACTCATCGCGAGACCAGTGGATTAACTCGGGTAAGGGTGCGATCTTCAGATGCAATGACTAACCATTTTAAGGGGTATTTTAATAAATCATAGGTTTCTATACAACCCTTCACTTCATACCTGCATTGAAGACAAATCTAAACTCAACTTGAATTGCATGGACTCGTTCTTGAACTGAATCACTGCAAGCTCTGGTGTATGGACCAGGGTGAACTGCATATAAAGGGCATTTACAATTAATTTATCATTAATATAGTGTTTTGAAGGAAAGGGAAGGCATGACCTGCCGTCACATACATTGTCCTCCTGTTGTATATTCCTCTGAAGTGTGCGTCTCATGAAAACACAGCCCAAAAACCTCTCGATTTGTGACAAACAATAGAAAACATTATTATTATTATTGTTTGTGTTCTCAAGACTGGGATTCGGTCTACACATGAGGTCGAAGCCCTGGTGTGTCAAAAGAGTAGGTATGGCCGCAGCCCATGGTCTTTGAGGCAGTGTTCGCGCCGAAGCCATCGGTGCGTTACCAGTGTTGTGAAGCATATGATGTCCTCCACTAATGGTTTGAGGACTGGATATGTTGGACAAGAGGTGTGTTTGACTAATACCAGGACTTTGCGATTGACCGATAGAACGCGGCGACGGCCGAGGAAGTGATGGACTACCCGGCCATACATTAGTTGCTGGGGATGGCATTGAAATATTAGACGTCGGGATATTCGGTGCCGCAAATGGGGAACCAATAGCTGAGTCCAGACCTGTTTGAGAGCTATTGCTTTGCAAGAACTGAGACGCCGGTGACTGAGAATGAAATTGAGTCGACGCTGACGGGGAAGGGGTCGGAAGGAACGAAGGAGACGGTGCATGCAATGGATTCAATGGGGAATTCACTCCAAATATATTGGCCGGTGATTGGTCTGGCACTGGCATTGAGGGCGACGGCACCACTTGGTTGGTCGATGAACTGACGCCATGGCCTGGCATTCCATGAGAGGGCGGAGACGCCAAAGGAAAGGTGTTCGGGGATGAACTGAATCCAGACTGCGATAACACTGAAGTGTGTGGTGATGTGGGTGTGTGTGGATTAGATCCTTGGTTTGACCCCATTTGGTGCCCAATCTGTCTGTTTGTCGAAGGGTTTGAATCATTCATAACCTTAGACGGCGAAGAAGTCTTCAATTGATTGGTTGAATACAAATATGATTCAACCGATTCTATTTGTGTCATAGGAGAGGGCGGGTTGTCGTCTTCGGTTTGGGACAGTCGTCTCATTTGAGTCGTCTTATCAACAAATTTACTCAAAAATGCCTAAAATTATAATTAAATGAAAAGTGATTTGGAAATAGAGTGACAAACCATACCTTCAGTCCTTGAATTGGTGTCAATTCCTCCATGACTTTCATTTTGTCGAAGAGACTGAGAGCGCCGTCACGTATGGCGATAGTGTTGTCCGCGTATATCGTTATATCCAAACAATAACTACATTTGAAAAGCATTTCATTAAATAAAGGTTTGAATGAAATAAACGTTTAATTGATTACAGGTTTCGATAAATTATACGAATGTGTGTCGACGACTGAGGAATGACACAGAATTGAGGCACAGGTAGAAGAGGTCTTGAACTAACGGTTCCGAGTAATGGGATTCCACTCAACGATTGAATGGTCAACAAAGGATTCAAAGTATAGTTCAAGACTTGAATTAATTTAATTATCGATAGGTTTTGATTGAACTCATGTTGTAATTGAGTGCAAACCATCACATGAGGGTTGGTGTCAGACAATGCCTGTCCCACAACACCAAAGCAAAGTTGGAACCGCTTTTCAGTTGATTTCCAATAAATAGAGACCTTTTTAATAGAAATATCGATTAAAACAATGAAATAATAGTTAAAAACAAATACAATGAAAGTCTTATGAAATCCGTAACCAATGATAAGCTTCTTATAAGTGAATGACTTTATGTCAAAGGAATTGCCGTTCATTTGAGTGCTGTTTGTCTTCAAGTCATTAGAGAATCGTTTCATTACGTCATAGAGTCTCGCAATCGCTGTCCAATCGCTCAGCAATTCGTCCACTATTTTACTGATCTGTGTTTGCGAGCCATTTGTGTAATCGTAGGGAAGTGTTACTATACGTCTCGACCCGTGCTCTTTGGCTGAGAGTGAATGGACGGGTGGATTACAGAAGGCATAAACAACATTCCATATTTTAGATCCTTTTCCTTGCAATCGAATATTAGCACTGAGTGTATCGGCCTGTAGTTTATCAGTGAAGGGGTCGGGAGTCGAGTGCGAGAATTTGACGATATCTATGAAGTGTGTGTAACCATCGGAGTCTTGTAAGACCTGATGACATATCGATCTCTTTTGAAGTTCACAGGAGAGGGAACTGTAGGCCAACTTCTCTTCACAAAAGCTGACGACATGTGCTAATTCGGGGATATAATAGCCGGTTGTACTACTTGTGCGATGGATTTTGTTTGAATCGTTTTGATTCGTTGAATATATCCTTCGTTTTCCGTTTTTGTCACAAAAGTCTTCGGAAGCGAAGGAATGCCTTAAAATGTTTGATATGTCGAGACTTAAGGCTTTGGTTATTTGCAAATAAGGTTTCGGTGATTCGACATCGAATTGATTACTCGATTCACTCTTCACTGCAATTTGTGAGACATAAAGCAAATAGTAATCAATTTTTATGTCATTTTGTGTTTCATTTTCATCGAAAACAGTGACCAAACAGTTGTTGTGGTGTTTTGTGAACCGATAGTACAGTTTCGGAGATTTTATTTCAATGAATGGATGGGAATATTGGGTCGGAATGGGAAGGGTTTCCATCAAATGGACGGGAAGTGATTCAACAGTTTTTCTACACCTCTTTCGTGTCAACCAAACCCTTAATTGACGAAAAAGAGGCAAAACTTTTGCAGAATTCTTATTAATCACACTTTGGATGTCATCAACGATAGGGCACTCTTCGAACTGAGGGATGTGTACCAGAAAATGACCCGTAAGTGTGTCCACAGATATAAGTAATCGCTCGGATGTCATACAGGGCTGAAGGAAAGACACCTGAAGTACGGCCGGAGTCCCCGAAAGGACAGATTGGCCGACATTTTTGTCATCAAATTCTTTCTTCAATTGAATTAACTTTTGTTTCGCTCTTTCATAAGTCGTTTGAATTAAGATCTTCTCAATTGAAAAGTAATCCGATTTTATGGCCTGATATGTCTGAAGCGCTTCTTTCACTCCCAGTTCGGGAAAGTGTATCACTTGTAGAGGACGGGAAGGTTCGGCTGAATCTATTTGAACACATAGTTTGAAACCTTTGTCCTCTTTATTGTATTCTTTCCAATAAGACAACAATAATCTGTTTCCCGGAGAGTAGTCTTCAATACGAATGAAGTCATCCAACCGTTCCCGACATAACCGGACGGCCTGTGCCTGAAGTACTTCTAACTGAAGACTTAAACAAAATGAGTGCAAAGTATTGTAAGCGTCTATCAATGGCTTTGAATTATCGGTAAGTCTTGACTGAACTAAATGTTGCAAAAACATGATCTGCAAGGGATGGACGAGATCTTTGCCGCCACCCGTCTCCTTGTCCTCAACTAATATATCGATACTTAATACACGCCACGGAAGAGTGGGAATGTCGCCCATGAGTGTCAACGACAACTCAAACTCGTGGTCGACGTAAAAGACAACTCTTCCGAACTCTATCTTAAGACTTCTCATTTGGGAGGGAAGGGCTGTCGTCACCAATCGTTGTTGTATTATATGATTCAAACGAAGTAATGTCGCCTTTCTGTCGGAACTGGTGATGGGATCGGGAGGTACTATACGATCGCGTATTACTGTTGGCAGTCGTGAATATGTGCCTAAAGTAAGCACTTCTATGGCTGACGGCAACTGAAAGCTCGGAAGTCGGGCGGAAACCAACGTTTCTCTCGACATTTTTGCCAATATGTCCGCCGTTTCAATAAAAAGGTCGGACTGTCTGTCCAGAAACTGAACAATATTTGCACACTTGTCCACCTTTGAAGCACTTCCCGCCCACTTTACTAATGCTAATAACCGGACAAACAGTTGTCGCGTCCGACCGGCAAACGACACGATCTCTATCTTGCGCTCCATATCTGTCTTCCGCGGCAACAGATCGGCCAAAACAGTCAACTCATGGTATGTCCTCTGAATTGCAAACTCTATTAACCGACTCAACGGTACGGTAGGTGTGGTTTGAAAGCCAATAATGGCCGGAACGGCCGGGGATTGCATTACCAATGGATTAATTGCCGACATATTTGACATTCAATTGATTTGAAACGACAAACAGTTTATCAAATATTTTAACAATTATTTCATTATTTACACAAAAATTAACTCAAAATTCAATTATTTTTAACAAAATTAAGAAAAAATAAAAATTTATTTGAAATTCAGTTTTGATTTCAATTAATATTAAATTAATATTTGAGTCAAACACTGATTGAAACGCAAACCAAAACATACATTAATTACGTAACGCATATATGAAACCCCTTTTTCTATGATATGATCCGGAATATAGAATATTCTTAACCATGAAGTGATAGTTTTTCAGTTAATGTAGTTTAATTTCAATCATAAATAAACTTGGTTAAATATATATTTTATTTAATCGCTAATATTCAACTATTTTTAGTTGTTTAGTTGTACAAGGTAACGAGTAGTTTGTAAGTTATCAAGATTAATTTTAATTTAAACATTTTTGTATTTAATATTATTTTAAATTAATTACAAACAAATTATTCATTATTTTAATTAGTATTGAAATGAACCCCAAATACCCCTAAAAATCATTTCCATCCCTGTGTCTGAAAATTCCTGTTCCCTTCCGTGCGCTTGAAATCACGTAATCTTTTAATCCAATTCTGTTTAGTCTTTTTGGCGATCTTTTCAAACACTGATAATAAAGGGTTTGAATTGCCTTTTATTTCAGTTAATTTCAATTCAGGGTCTGATTTGTAATCAGAATTCAATGGAAACTGTGATAACTCACGAAATAATTTCAATTCTGACTCATTTGGCATCAAATCTATGAGAGGTAACACATCTTGGGTTTCAATCCTTTCATTAAATTTGGAAAAAAATAAATTATTTTTCATTAAAAGTTTATTTAAAACTATATTTTCATTAATTTTTAAATTATTTAATAATAAAATAATAAATACTTTTGTTTTGTTGTTTGAATTTCTTCTGGGTTTTGATGACTTTCACAATCGCTGTCAACGCACGACAATTCTACCCGTTTTAGGATTGATATAGAAATCAAACAAATGATTACCAATTTATTCAATGAAAATTGATTTTCCTTTTGATGAGACCTTTATTTATAAATGTTTTAAATGTTTACAAACTTTTGATTTTTTTTATCAAAATTCTTTATCAAATGATTTTAATGTAAAAAACCAATCAATACTTACATTATATTAGATGTGATATAAAATACAACAAAATATTGTTTGTGTTAACCCATGAAGACTCGGATCAACTGTTTTATAGACATCGAAATCAATTCCGATTCGACGCTATATTCTTCGTGTAATTGATATAATCGTCAATTCAGGTGTGAAAACAAAGTATTGAATTCAGTTAATGCCCACACAATAAACAATATCACAAACAGGGATAACAAAGTTTCAAAACTTGTGGAAAGGGTTATTTTGGGACTAAACTTAAATACATTTAGTTTAGTGTATATTAAATATGAATATTATAGATTGAAACTAACTTGGTGCAAAATATTATGACAACGGAAATAACTGAACTACGGGAAATAATTAAACTGATCTTGCTCCTAGATTTTTATATATTATCGATTTACTGTAGTTTTAATTTATACTTATAAATCCTTGCTATAACTTAAGTTCATTTAAGGATACATTATAGCACCTGAATTATCAACAATCCCTGTCTGTCCCGTAAATGATAAATGTTATTTTTAGAGTAAAGATATTCAGCACAACAATAGCTTAAGAGCGGAAAACTTTGGTTTTGTAAATAACATAAAAAATTAATTAATGAATCATTTATTATATGAAAACTTATTTTTACAAATAAAGAAATAATTTATTTACAAATTATTCACAAAAAGATTTTACAATAATATAAATGTTATTCAATGTATGTATTAATCACTGAAAGCCCAAAACGATTCAAACAAATCATAAGTTTTTGTATTTCTTACTCAACAGTCAATCGATGATAAGATTTAACATATTATTTGAAAACAACTTTACATTTGTTTACTAATTGTTTGAATCAATAATTTTTGATCAAATTGACGGCCAGTTTGGTCCGCGTCTCAGCATTTCATTGTCATTTCAATGTAATATAAATCAAATTAAAGCTTATTTGAGTTATCTTGGTGAATTGAGAAAAGGTTGAAAACAATATAAACAGTGTTTAAGACCTGATTGCCTCCAATTCATAAATATTAATACTTGAGAAGCAAAAACACAATCAATTGTTTTCTGATTATTATTTTAATGTCATTCAGATTTTTAATAAAATGACCTCTTCTTATGAGATGAGAAACAGCACTGGTATTTCATTATTACGATACAGTATTTATATTAATTTCATCGTTAGGTCAGACATCTCAGGAATTATTGTTGTTTTTAAAATCAATTAATTTTCACAATTGAATCTATATTTGCTGTCAAACAGTCATAAAGTGATTCATTTGAGACACAGTTCAATGATTTTCTTCAATTCCTATATTAAAAGGCTTTCAGAAAATATACAAAAGTTTTAATCCATTGTTGGATTAAATGTCTTTTAGTTTTGGAAATATATTTCACGTGTTTTCTAATAAAACTTTTAGTAATGAAATCAATATTAGTATAAATGAGGGAAATATTATCGATCCGTCGCCGCATTGTTTGATTTCCTTTTCCTGTAATTATAAAAATCAATTCAATTAAATGAATACATAATTAGAGGACGGCTTAAACGGTGCGCACCTGTGGATGATAATGATAGCACACGGATGGTCTCTTTCGAGGCAATTCAGTCTTTAATAGGTGACAGGTATGGCTCACATTATATACAACTTCTTTTGCTTCAAATTTAAGAGTAGTTGGACTACAGGCACAGGTCTTATGCACGACAAGCATAACCAGGTTAGTATAGGGCACCCATTGAACAATATATGGCCTGAATATCAGATTATTTATGATTTAATTGAAAAATATTTCAATAAAATACTGAATACTTATAACTGAAAGCAAACTCTTATAGTAAAGAAAGTGCACAAACCGGGAACAACTGCCGCAATTCTGGTCCCCTTTTATAGGCTCTTCAGAAAGAGATCCAATCATTTCGTACAAATCATATTCCTTATCGCAAGGATAGGGTCGGGTCTTATTGTTCTTCCCCTCATTATCATCTGGAAAGGTATCAAATAATTTAAATAAGAGGTTAAAAAAGGTTTTCATTTTTATGTTAAATATCTGCCACTAATTCATAGCATTGTTTAGATCTCCACAACTATAACATAATTCTCGAAAACATAAATCACTTTTTGCAGCCATAATGTGAGACATGTCATCTCATTATTGATTTTGAATCGATTTTTGCTGAAAATGAAGACATATTTACTGTTAAACAATCTCTTTGTCTACAAATTATGGCAATTCTTATGATATCTTTAGTTCAATAATATTAAACTCAGTAATCACTGGCCAACGGTAAGTGTCCGCAGAAGAATTGATCCCTAATCCTGACCGCAGTAGTCATGAAATTTATCAAAATTATCAAAAAAATGTACAAACTCATAATGTGTATGACACTACCAGGGCTGTCATCTTCGAGATTAGTTCAAACGTCGACTTTTGTATCATTTGATTCAAAAGTGATCAGAATTTGATTGAAATATACTTCTCATTAGAGACACAAAAAGTATTGAAAACACTAATGAAATGAATTGTGAAATATGTCTTCAAATCTAAGCCGAGATCTAAACAATTGTTATGAAATAGTTTCGGAGAATTAAGTTCTCATTCAATCATTCATTCATTCATTGATGAGATCTAAACAATGCTATGAATAGTTGCGAAGATCTCTGCAATGAAAATGAAATCACTGTAAGAAATATTATTATCTGTTTTTAAATCAATCAAATTGTCGTCAAATGAATGTTTGAAGACTTACTTTCGTAATCTATTTCGTCGTTATATTCGTCTTCATAATTGTTTGACTGAACTATCCATGAGTTGTACCACAAGTTTATATAAAGAGATAAAACTCGAGACCAAAACCAAAGAACAATACTTTTAAAGTGATTTATTGGAGTCATCAAAACCGATGCCTGACTTTGTGGGTACAGTATCTTCAAACAAATGGCCTGGTAGTCAAACATATGAACTTTTCGGTAGACGTTTGCCGAAACCATTGATTGCAAAAGTGAATTATCAATTTCCCCAAAGAACCTGCCGGTGTGGGCGTGGGTTTCACTGTATATTATAAATGCATTGTTGTCTAACAGATAACAGTCCACCTCTTCTGCAGAACAAATCACTTTTGAGTATTTGTTTGTGATATTAAGGAATCGCTCGACAAATATAGAGTGCTTTAATTGTAGGCCAACGACAGCCACTATAGGATTAATCAATCAATTGATAAAATGATTAATATTTTGCAAACACATCAATACCCGGAGCACTCGCTTTCCCTTCACCAAGAAATATAGCGTGACTTCCGGTCACAAGAATAGGTCCGGCATTCTCTTTGGACGCGGCATCGAAGGGAACCGAGAAAACAAACGCCGAATCGTTTATTTGGTGAAAATCAACGGCCCGTCGGTAATACAACTCTTCGGTTGCACTGAATATAAAGTTTTGTTTAAATAATTGCATAAAAATTAAAATTTCGTTTAAATAAATGAATGAATGAATGAATGAATGAATGAATGAATACCGGGTATGGATATCAAAAAAAGGTTGTTCTCCCGTAAAGTTCATCTTTTCCTCTTCAGTCCTATGGTCTTCAAACCTCGTGAGTCCACTACGAGTGGCCACAAATGTGGTGACGATTCCAAACATTTTTAGCTTTGTTTCCCTATTTTGTGATCAATTATTAATAATTTATATCAAACTTAATGTTTGGCTTCAATTGACACGACTTAGAGCTCGATCTTTCACTAGAGAGCCGGCATTCCGTCAGTGCCTTAACACTGAGATTGCCTTTAAGTAAGGGAGCACTGGAAGCACTGAAATAACCTTTAGTGCACTATTCTGTCTATTGGTAAACATAACCAACAGACCGGCTCGACCTCAACTTTATCCGAATCGACAATTGATCGACAGTTACCTGGGATACAATGCCAGTAGGAGTGCAAGTGGACTGAATATAACCGTTCAGTTAATCACTAGATATTAATCATTCAATTCATACCTCAAAAGCAAAACAAAGCAAAACAGCAATTGTTTTAAATATATTTCCATTTTTTATCAATTTTTGGAAAAATATTTATTTTAAACTTACCTTTCATTTCAGTAATAAATCAAAATTTAATAAAATTAACAATACTTTGAAAACTCTTCCTCTTTTTAAGGGGTATTTCATATAATTGTTATCTTTTATAAATTATTTTCTCATCTTAACAAATATTTGAGTTTTTTTTTAAATTCCCTTAAATTTTTAAATTTTATAAAAATGTTTAAAAAACACAAAAATATTTCACATTTTAAAAATGTTTTGTGAAAATCATAATAAAATTAATATTTATATGAATTACTAATAAAATAGTATTGAAAATGAATTCTTACTCTATCTTACTGTCCGACAGATTAGGTGTTCCACACTTTGATGACTCGATATCCGTTGCCTTCGCATCAAATACAAGGCTTTGCACTAAATATTTGTCACCTTTTGATGAAATTCATAAAAAATATTTAAAACATGAATTGATTTTGTGTTTAATGTAATTGTTTTACATGTATTGGTTTGGTAGACCTGAGGTCTGGTAGAACTTGTCTTCCATCTAAAGTTCTGGCCATTGAGTGCACTCTTAAGAAATTGAGTGATGGCTTCTTCGGGAGAATTTGGCACAATTGCGGACACCTTATGATGACTTTCACAATAAACCTGAAAAACAATAAAGTATTTAAATGTAAACCAATTATAATAAAATGCTAACCCATTCCGGATGTACTCTCCAGTTATTGCCTCTGAAATAATGAGTAAAATTTTCTTCTCGTCTCACTTTGACCTCTACCTGACCCTCAACTCTATAGGAACCGTAGGGTTCGGGCAAAACAATAGCGAGACTGAAAGGAGTGAAATCTATTTTGCCGTAAATGTAATGATTATTTCGAGTGACGACTCGTTTCTGTCGAGTAATACAAAAGTTATACAAAATATTGAAATTGAGTTTAAGTTACCATTAAATCCAAGTGAACCTTCACTTTCACTTTCTTCCAGCCAACTGTCCTATTAATCATATTTCCTCTGATGTCAGCAATTGAAGCATCCATTTCCTCAAATAATCCAAACAACACTTATATAAAATAAATAAACATGGTATGTTGACATACTCTCGGTCCTAAGTCATTGTCTGACAGCTCAACCTCTGACATATCGACTGAACTGTAATACGGTTTAAGCATATTCTCGAACTGTTTCAACAAATTATCATTAATTCAACAAAAGATTAGAAAACTTTAAACAATAAAAACTGGTTTAAAGGGGTTAAAGAGTTTTCAGGGGTTAAAGTGTTCAGGGGTTAAAGAGTTCAGGGGTTAAAGTGTTTAGGGGTTATTTTATTTGAAATGAATTCACACCAAAGGACGCAAATCCGGATGATATAAGAGGTAACCATTATTTGTGGTCACAAATGAATATCCATTGACTCCAAGCTATAGAAGGAAAGGGTTATTAATAATTAAAGACATGTTTGCACTAAACCTTGAAAGCGGGGGTTAATTTGACGATCTCTTTGATGGGCACATCCACTCCCGCGACGCCCAATAGGTTTGCGATACGAATCTGAAATGAATTTATTTAAAGCATTGAAAACAACATTTGAAACAATTCTTACGGTTTCTGGTTCTGAGTCTTGATATACATTCTTAACCAAAACTCTTTTAGTTATGTTCTGTTATTTCAATCAATTGTTTGTAAGTTTAAATCATTTAAAACACAATCAGAGCTTAATTACTGTATAATTGCGAGTATCGAAGACAGGTGTGGCCAGAGTTGTCATCAGTTGTAAGTTCTGTCCAGTATTTCAATCAATTAATAATGAGATCAATGGATATGAAAATGTATTGAAATTACAAAACTGAAGATAAAATACATTGAATTGTTGTGAAAATATTTGAAGAAATGATAACAACATGCAAACAATTAACCAATAAATCAAATGAAATGTGTTTTTCAATATAATTGAACGGAAAGTATAACTTCAGACACATTTCCAACGTTTACTAACTTTCTTTGGTTTTTGTTTTTTCTGAGAATCTGATTCAGTATTCATTAGTCGATGGTTTGGATCGTTAGGTATAGTGCTATCCATTGAACCACTTTTCGTGTCTTTATTTTTAATTTCTTCATCTTTTTGTTGGTCTTCTCCGTAAGTATTGAGGGTTTGACTATCACTAACGATCGGATGTTTGCTTTGTTGCAGGAATTTAGTCTTAAATGCCTTTTCTAGTCATTCATTCAATACAAATACAAAACCCAATACAAAAACTATTCAATAAAAGATCATTTAATAAATACCGACCTCTTTCCTCCCAAACCCAATCAGTTAAAGGCACCTCCTTTTGGGTCAAAACCCCAAAAATGTTGCAAAAAAGGGAATAAGGTTTGAGTTTGCGTTAGTTTATCGTCAAAAAAGCTTTTGAACCCAAAATTGATTTAAATGTAAACGCAATACTGACCGACACGTGTGCGTATACAGGAGTCCACGCGAAGACCCGATCACCCGACAGCACAATCGGTCGACTCATGACAGGTACGTACTGTTGAACCTGTTCTCTCACCTCAGCTAAGTTGGCGACGTGTGTGTAATAACCTTAAGACAGGATTTGGTTATTATTAAGAATTAAACAAATCTTTTCAAATATCAAACCCCTGTTATGACAGGCCATCCAATAAACTTCATTATTAGCGGTTACTTCGCGTCCAATTAAATAAGTGAATACTCGCACCGGAATATTAGGCCAATTGAATTGGCGAAACACATCCTCATATGTTTCAGGTGCTCCGTCAGTGATCAACATAATTGCTTGATTACATTGCGACCCCTTTTTGGCCCTATTTATCTGTTTTTAACATAAGTTTTATAAAAATTTAAAAATACATAAAAACTAAAAATATTTATCCAAAAAGGTATTATTGATTGACAATTGACTCCTAAAATGATTGTTCCCTTACTTCCATAAATTCTGGTAACACTGATGACCCTAAATCTCCTGGCTCCTTCAGGGGGGAAAATATAAAATAAATTAACCAGGATAATACTGTATGAAAGCCAAAGCAAATCTCTATTGACTTAGCTTTTCTATTTTTAATGGCTTGAAACTAAAAGCACAGGTAATGTATGTAATGGACAGTAGTATTAGATTACATTAATCTTTGTATTAATCTATTTTGTAATCTAAAGTTAATTTCAAATTAGTTATCATTTAATTAGGTTTTGTGTGAATTATTAATAAATTGACGGATAATGGGAAGTAAAGCCCAAATGACTTACCACTTGTAAGATCTCAAAAGCTCTCTTCAGAGCAGAGGTAAAGTTTGCCACCTCTTCTGGTCTGACCTTGTTCACATCTTCCTTCAATAGCTTTTGAAACAATTTAGTTTAAGTGATATATAATTACATAAGAGATGACATACTCTGACGTTCTTCTCGTTTGCCTGAACCAAATCGTCGAAACATTTGTTTATGAATTTCACTTCATTTGAAAACTTTAAAAAATAAATGCTTTTATAAAAATTGAATTCAATTTCCAATGAATTGAAAGAAAAGCAAAATTGAAGAAACTTTTAATGAAATAAAATGCAAAATACCTTAAGTATAGACACGTAATCGTCATCAGTAAGTGTGTCCAAAATGGTTGAAATGGCGTTCTTTGCGATACTATTCCTCAGACCAGTCATAGACCCACTGCTGTCCAGAAGAATAACAACATCTTTGGGAGAAGCAGCCGCTTGTATGTACCTGGTATTCAATGCAATTAATATTACAGTAGTCAATGTACTAATTATTGATAATGCATACCAGGGTCTCATACGACAATCGTATAGATCAGGTGGCGGTTCATCAGTTTGAAGAAAGTCAATTTCGTTCTTCCATTCAGTGGCTGCACAGTTGGGTAAGGGTTTAGTTAATATAAGTTTAGATTTGAATGAAATGCAATTAAATTGTGATTTTAATAACATTTATATTAAAATGAATTAAATTTCTGATAAAAGTTTAAATAAATATTAAAGAATAAAACATACCTGGGTATAATCGTAGGAAACCCTTACTGGAGCCAAAGAACTGCCATGATAATCCAGGATCAAATGCTAAGTTGTTTTTGAAAGATGGAGTCAAAGCCTCCGACCATTTGATATCGTTTACAATTTCCGCCGCTTTTTCATAGACATTGATTGGGATATGAACTCCACTGAGATCTAGATTGACGTTTGCGCCCTCAAAGTTAGGGTGGGCACTTAACTTTATTGGCTTCTTATCAGACTGATGCCCAGGGTCCTCATACCCATTGTCGTCCTTATCTTCATATATTTTTTTCATATTGAGATAATCAATGTCTAAATTCTTGTCTAAAACACAAAATCAATGAACAATTGTTTCAATAATTACTCGTAAACACTGACCAAAGGTATGGTTAGCAGCGAGACGTTGACTTTCATTGGCAATCCTTTCCACAGCCATCCTCTTCCAGTGCAACATATTCATCACATCATTCCTCATGTCTTCCATCATTTTGTTGGCGTCAAACCAAACCACTTGTGCCTTAAGATCCTCAAAGTTCTGACAAAAAGCAAAAGTATATATAAAACTGAACGGAAATAAGAGATGAGAAGAGATATGAAAACCTAATGTCAAACCATCCAAACAATCCTAAGAACGCAAAATCAATAACAAAAAGATACTATTTTTGCTAAATATTGATTCAAAGCTTAAAAATATCATTAAAGTTGAAGATTTTGAATCAAAAACAAGAAAATAACAAATATTTTCAAAGTTTTGATTATATTTTTTGCAATTTTTAGCAATTTTTAGCATAATTTTAAATTTAAGTCATTTTTCATCGATTCTAACGATGTTTTCGATAATTCTTTTCAAATATAATTTACACTAAAATTAGATGTCTTTCCTATTCTGCAGATCTGATATAACTTATGGTCTCATTGTTGTGAAGTCAGCGACTATTATATAATATTTCATAAATTGCTGTTTATTTAAAAATAAGGTTTCAAAAGATCAGTCATTCAAACATGACTTTGACTGACAATTAGTTTTCAAAAAAAATAAAGATTTATTAATGAAATATAAAATATATTAATATTTTGTATAAAACTATGCTTTTCATGGAAAGGGTTTATATTTATACATAAGTTATATAAAGGGTTATTAATAAATGTATAATTAAATACATTGTTATTAACTCTAAAGTAGAGGTCATTCAAGAATTGTCTCTTTACTCTCATCTATGACTATAAGACATATGTCTTTTCCTTGCAGTGAATTCTTGACGATATTGTGAACACAATTGTATTTTTTTTGTGATATTTGACAGTAAATGACATTTTTCTCTATTTTCAATATATTCTTAACTCAGGAATCGATTTCCAGATTTCATCATAACTTTGATATAACTTATAGATTGAAGTCAAGTATTGCAGAAAAAGTCATTCATTTAGTAATCATTTAATACAAACTCTTTTCATAATGGATTCAATCGTAACCTTATTTTGAAATAAATTAATTTAAAAAAATATTTAAAAATACGTAAAAGTTTTTAAAATAATATATTTGTTAACAAATCATTGATTACTAAAATTGGGATTAGATTTTCAGAGATCTTATGATTGAAGAAAACATTATTTCATTTATTATTAACTTTAAAACTATTATTGATTTGAAATTGTATTTTCAGATTAACTAATAATTCAGAAAATTTAGTTTCACTTTAAAATGAATTTAATTTTTACTATAAACACAATATTCAGGAAAACTTTTCTAAAATTATCGATTGGTTTAAAGTTTTGATAAATTTATTTGTTTTTTTCAAATGAAAACAATTCAATGACTGAAAACACATATACTTTTGAATGAATATAAATATTTGTATTATTTTTCAAATAAATATTAAAAATAATTTCAGATTTCTTCAAATAAGAAGAAAAAGAAACAGAAGTTTTGAATTGAAATAAAATTGATTTTATTATTAAATATATCAACACTTACTGAAGTGATTTTCCTGAGACAGGTCGATTCTGCACTTCCTTCAGATATGTCTTTTCCAAACCTTAGCGCCAAATTGCGAACCCTATCCATAAAGAGATCAAAAATATATACCATTTATAACTCATATCTCATTGAAATTTGAGATTAAAATCGATATAAAAATTAATAACACTTTTTGTGACAATAAATAAAATTTAGTGAAAATATAATATATTTTAAGATTTTTTCTCCAAATTTTAATTCAGTTTTGGCTGAAATCAAGTTCTTATGCCTGCGTTAGATAAGCCCTGAGTTGTCCAACCGTTACGTTTCGCTTCATTTTTATGTTCACTTTAAGTGATATCATATGTAATCATACTTTTTATGAAAAATACTTTCAATTTCTGACAAATTATTATTTTTTTGCACTAAATTTGTAATTATTTACAAAACATTGTTTTAATCTTATATTAAATTAAATGCTTGTAATAAAACAGGTTTTGTGTTATTTTAATGATAATAGTTTACGAAATAATTGAATGAATGAATGAATTTGTTTAAAAAGTTATTATAAATAATAAAATAAATGATTTATTCATTCAATAAAACAATAATTATTTGTTATATCTTTATCTGAAAAACGGATTTGAGATTTAATTGTGAATTAAGAAATGTATTAATACTTTATATTTATAGATACAGACACATTTTATAAATAATCATGGCGTTTAACAAGGGATTCTCTATGAAGATTTAACATGGGGGTTTCCGATGAGAGCAGATATTCAATAGTCGTTTAACATAGCATTATATTTTCTCTATTTTCAGATTTTCATATTTTTGAAAACATTTAGACTTCGTTTTCGGAAAATTAAAAAATATTAACAGGAATTAGTAATCAATTCATTTAACATTAATACTGAAATCTGAAATTATAGGCTTGACTCATTCCTTGTTTATAATATAAATAGCAGGTTCATCTGATGGAAACCGTAAACCATTAACAGTGTATCACAAAATCCAATAAATTCTGAATTATATTCAAAATTATGTTAATTATTATTGTTTTCAATAAATCGCACAAAATATCTAAAAAGTCGTTTCAGTTATCAATTCATCTCCAAATAAGTGTTAAATAAAAGTAAATATTATAAGAGTTAAACGTGAAAGGTTATCCTTTCAAGTACATAAGTT
Source organism: Pantelozetes paolii (assembly GCA_034687845.1). Lineage (NCBI taxonomy): Eukaryota > Metazoa > Arthropoda > Arachnida > Sarcoptiformes > Oribellidae > Pantelozetes > Pantelozetes paolii. The sequence goes on along the minus strand of JAQGAT010000022.1, from coordinate 45,767 downwards.
TAGACAATTACACAATTTCAAACACTATTCTTGATTATACAGTAGTTATAAATGTATGTATAATATAGCAATAGATTTGCATAAAAGCAATCAACTATTTAAACAAAAAACAATTGAATTATGTTTTGAAAAATTGTTGCAAATATTGATAAAATTTAATTTCAATTATTATAATATAAACAAATGATTCACTCTTCAAATGAATACATAAATTAATTTAATCACATTTTCATCACATTTCTGCCAATTATTAATTTTATCTGTTTTTAAAACATTGATTTTGTTTCCCAGAACTTATGACTCAATAATTAGTCAATGTTTAGGAAATACAGGCGTATAATGAAAACATAATTAAGAAAATTGCAGATAATATGTTTTATATTGAATCAAGGTTGTCTCTAATTTGTATAATTATTCATTTATTTAAAGTCTATTTATTCTATCAATAATTTTTATGAAACAAAAACATTGTTTTTACAATTATCTCAAAAATCATAATAAAATCGTTGTTTGAATTGATAAACAATTTATTATTACATAAACAGTATTTCAAGAATTGTTTAAAATACAAAATTGTTTCAAATTTAGTCATTAATAGACATTTAATTGATTGTAATTAACGCACATATAATGCAGAGAGAAATGATAGTCAATAAAAGACATTCTCATAGTTAGCAGTAGTTATGCCATCAATAAAGCAATAAATTATAGAGAATTGTAGTGAAGAGAGAGCTTATGGTTAATAAGGGCTTCATTTCACAAAATCATAGCAAAGGGTATATTCTCTGTCTTTCACTCATTACTTCATTTAGTCTTTTACTGCATTTAAATCAAATAATTGTAATTAAAAGCCATATATTCTGACCGGCCTTTCAGGTATGCAATTATGCTTAGAGTCAGTGCCGGTCAATGATGTCAAGTGCTGTCAATGAAATGTTTGACAATTGATTGCAGATTCTGTCGACTAAACAAACTCTGAAAACAATTCTTTCGCTAATGTTTTGCAAAGAAAATCAATAAATGTTTGATTTATTTGAATAAAAGTCATAAAAAATATGATTAACTCTTAAAGTCATTCAAAAACACATTTAAAGCATATATTCTTGACTTGAATTCTGTATATAAAGGTATACTCTATACACCTGTCCGGCACTCTATGCCGGTTACAGCACTGGTAAAGCAATAAAACTAAACATAAATTAGATATTGATTTGAATTTTAATAAATTGAAGACATATTTAAAGCAATTAATTGAAAGTGAAATCAAATTAAGACAAGAATTGTAATACAAATGCATTATATTCTGAGGAATACATGGATGCAAAGCACAGGTAATAAGTTAACCATCACTTACTCGTATGGGTCGATATCAAACTGTTCAGCGCCGGCGGATCGGGCGGTCAATTGGAGGACAAGTGCTATGAATGGCTGAATGAATGGCCAGAAGTATATTTTGGCCAACATTTTGGTGACACAGGAGTGAAGACCTCTTATAGCTATAGACGACTCAAACACTCAAACCTATGCTATAATCGATCGCAACATTGAGTGCAGAGACTGTAAAGAGAGTGTAAACCGAGACCACAGTCACAGCGCATGCGTTCAACGCATCAAAAGACATACATTTTGTGAACAGTTTTGTACAAAAAGTGGAGAAAATATGAAAACATTTGTTTTATTTGTAAATTATTTCACATTTTTTTCAATTAATTAATTATTTAAACGTTTTTTCAAACAATTAATTCATTTTTAATTTGCTTTTCATTGAAATAACAAATTATTAATGAATTGAAGACTTAATTAAAGTTTTGAACAAAAGTTTGAAGAAATGATTGAAATTAAATGAAAACCCATTTCTAAAGGGATTTATATTAATAACTGTTTGTCACTAATTGGTGACCAATTGGTGACCATTTGGTCCCAAAGATGGTCTTGTCTTCAGTATTGGCCGACAATTCCATGCATTTCGATGAGAATCCGTCGGGAAATGCAATCCTAGATAGGCTTCGGAGTCAACGAACTGACGGCCGGTTCTGTGATATTGTCCTTCACGTCAGTTCCGGACCCCTAAAGGAGAGGCGCTTTCCGGCGCACAGAAGTGTTTTGGCCGCTTGTAGTCAGTACTTTGAATCTGTCCTTAAGACACATCGGGTCACCAAAGAGCAGATCAACATCGGGTGTCATGACGTGGATGTGTTTGAGGCACTGTTAGACTACATGTATTCGGGAAAGATAGCCATTGACTGGCATTCCGTCAATGAGTTACTAAAACTGAGTAATTATTTCCTTATGTCTAAAGTGAATGAATACTGCAATCAATTCCTCGAACACTACCTCTCAGTTGATAACTGTATTGATGTCAGAGATTTGGCCCAAAAGTACAATTTGGATGATTTGGTCAACACTTGCAATGAGTTTATCGCCGATAACTTGAGTGAAATCATTGAACAGCCGTTTATGGCCGAAATGACGGCCAAAAAGTTGGACTCAATTATAAAGGATCCGGTGTTTGGGTTTAAACACTTCCCGGTCTCACAACTCCTTACTTTCTTTCTGTTATGGGTTAAGAAAGACATTCAACGAAGAGCTCCAGAGTTGGACCACTTGTTCACTCTTATTGAATGGCATAAAATGAAAGTTGAGTTTATTTACGATCACATCGACACTGAAATGCTTTATAGAGAGGACAGGCGTTGTCTGTATTCCGCACTCAAGGCATTGGTGGACAACGATATAAGTGTTGACAGATATGAGGAGTCGTATAAAGAATTGCATAAAATGTTTGCCATTAATAAGCAATCGGTTGGAGAGGACTCACAGTCTGACAATGAAATGAGTGTTTCCGATGTCAACGATCAGGATATTCAACAAAACAGTCCTATTGTTGTCAAACCCGTTGAATCTTCAAATGATCCCAAATCCAGATCTAAAAGCAGTGCAAAGGAAAGGGCGGTTAAAAGCATTCAAAGTATTTTAAATTTAGGTTTTGTTAATCTAATTATCATTTCATTTCTCTTTTTATCAAATTTTCAGACAATTTGACGCAAATTAAACAAAAATCAATGAAAAGCCGGAAACAGAAGAGAAAACAATCGCTTAAAGCAGAGGAAGAGTTGAGTCCAAGAAATCGCAAACGAAATGCAAAACAAAAATATTCAGACAATTATGTCATCTATTCTTCGGTTAAGAAGAAAACTAAAAACAGTTCTGAAAGTGATTTCAATAAAAAAGATAAGAAAGGAATGAATGAAACCATCGATGAAGACAATGAAGACATTGAAAGTGAAGACAATTCTGAAGCAAATGGTGAAGAAAGTGATAATAAAAGTGAAGACAACTCTTCGGAAGCAATCGATGACAACGAAGACGAGACTTCATGTTCTGTAAAGAAGAGATCAAAATCTGATAATAGTTTGCAAAACATGTCTTTAACTCATTGGAAAGAAGGGGTCAAATGTCCGCACTGTATATACACCGGGCACTCGGCCTCAAGACTTGAACAGCACTTATCCCGCGTTCATGAAGAGGACACAACATATGAGTGCAAAATGTGTTCATTTGTTTGCAAATGGAATCGAGAATATTATAAACACATGAAATCACACTTCGATGGCCCGCCCTATAAGTGCGAGGACTGTGAGTACAGCTGCGATAGAATCCAATTCATTATATCCCACCGAATGAGACACACGGATGAGAGACCCTATGAGTGCGAGTTATGTGACTTCAAGTCCAGAACTAAAGGCAATCTCATTGTGCACATGAGGATACATACGGGAGAGAAGCCCTATAAGTGCCATCACTGCGGCCGAGCTTTTGCTATGAAGAATACTTTAGATCAACACTTGGCCACACATAGAGACGACCGGCCATTCCTATGTGACAGCTGTGGTTTTACAACCAAATATCAGTCACACCTATTGTCACACAAACGCATTCATACCGGAAATGTATTTCATTGTGACCAACCCGGGTGTACCTATTCCTCTCCCCGTAGGTCTCAATTGGCGGCTCACACACGAAGTCATTTGTCCATTCGGTCCCACATATGCCCGACGTGTGGCAGAGCTTTCATTGAGAAAAGTCATTTGATTAGACACGAGAGGATACATCTCGAAACCAAACCTTTTAAGTGCCAACAATGCGAATATGGGAGCACTCGTAGGGATAAACTGAAAGAGCATGTCCTCAAACACCATACCGGTGACCAAACGGCCAAAACTATTTATAAGCCCCGAAAACCTCGTCGACAGAGCAATCAAATGACAAGTTTTATACTGGAGTCCAATGACGACAATTCAATGACCGTTTCATCACAAGTGGCTCAGGATGTGAGTGCTTAAACATGTTTTCATTTATTTTAAGTCAGATTTTGTGTTAGGAAAGGGTTAAGGGGTTGAATGGTTTCAATGGTTTTATTGAAAACTCACTTTATTTTAATATATTTAATGAAATTCTTTTCCCCCTTACAGGTGGCGATCGTTAGCTCTCCTCAAGAACTAAATATCTCTCAGTCCTCACAGTTGTCAGACCAGGAGTTATGTACCGCAACTGCAAGTCTTATATACGAATACTCTTCATCGGGCGAAGTGACTGTATCTCCGGCCAGAGTTGTCATACAACCGGCCATTTCTACTGTGGCTTACGATTCAGTCGATCAGTCATTAGTTGACCGAATTGTTGAACATCAGAGACAAAACCAAAATAATTCTTCCGCTCGGGTTGTCATACAATCCATTCCCTCGGCTTATGTGTCTAACACTACAACCGACAAATCAGGTCAAAGGCCAAACCCCTCAGAAATGGGAGGTTTGAACGCATTTATGGCTATTTTGTAATTCAATCTATTGTTTCCTTAAATTCATGTCTTTTTCATTCAATTAATTCACAAATCATTAAATATTTTCATTTTTATAATTACTTTAATGTAATATTAATCCAATTTCTCCCCTTATGTTCACTTTTCCCCCCTTTTTCTGAATCAAGAGTTTTGTTATATATTTCTTAAAATTAGAAATAAATAAAAAAATTATATAAATATTGAAATTAAATGAAAAATAAATGAAAAAGAATTTAAAAATAAATTATTTTGTGATTATTTTTGTGCAGAAATTCATTAATATTTTGTTTTCAATATAAATACAAATAATTTTTGTTCGCTTTTATGTTAATTAAATTTTTAGTCAATTCTTTCAATGAGTTCTCGAATAAAACAAATCAATAATTGTTTTATGGTTTAACTCTATGGTTGACTCTATGGTAACTACAGGTGTGATTCTGTGTGTGATTCTGTGTGTGATTCTGTGTCAGCACAGGAGATGTTTGTAATTGTATTTGTATTGAAATGATATTATGTTTTGTTTACGGAATTAATAATTAAATGAAAATCTTTTAATAAAATAATAATATTTTGTTTTAAATAATTCATATTTTGTTTAAACATTGAATCAATTATTTTAAATGAGAAATGTCTTTAAGTTTTAAAACGATAATAAGTAATGAAAATTGTTTATCAAATAATCTTTACATTTATTCTTTGGTGGACTACGAGTGCGGAGGACTTCTGCTGAGAATATTAACCAAAGACGGAGTGACAGCACTCGTAGATACGCTTAAAAGTAAGGAATTCAAGAATAATATGTATAGAAACGGAACCGGAAAAGACTTCGACACTTCTATGTCATCTCATATCTTGTGTAATATCTCTGACAATTCAGATACAAAACAAGTAAATGTCATTTCATTTTGATTTTCAAATCAATTAAATTTTATATCATTTCATAGCAAAGCACTCGAAAAGTTTGCTGGAAATTGCATTTAAGGGGTTTATATGGGGAGTCATTGCTTCATATTTTAATCATCAATAATACAAAAAATCATTCATTGATTGCAAAACAATTGCTTCAATTGTATCCCAATTTAGTGAACGATGTTTTTGAAGAAATTGATTATTTCGGTAAACATTTTATTCAAAATCAATTAAATGAGAATTGTTTTACATAATCATTGAATTTTAACACAACAGGTGTATCACCACTTCATTTGTCTATAATATATAGAAACGAATCTTTAGTGGAAAGTCTTCTGGACTTCAATGCAAATGTCCATCAGAGAGCTGTCGGCTATTTCTTTGTACCAAAACGTTACTTCGATTCCAAGAAAATCCCATATTTTAATGGTTTTGTATTTCAATGAGAAATCACTTCAATTTGTGAAACAATGAAAATGTCTTTTAGAGCCTCTATATTACGGAGAATACCCGCTCGCATGGGCTGCCAGTATAGACAACAAAAGGATTTACAACTGTTTGATTCATTCCGGTGCTGACCCTAACTTAGTCGATACCTTTGGAAATATGGTTTTGCATGTAATCGTCGCGCGAGAAAAATTGGTTAACATTTCTCATTTGAAACAAAATTTTGATTTTAATGTTTAAAATTTCAATTCAAGAATATTTTTGGATTTGCTTTAAGACATAGCGAAAGACCAGCCGTTAATGACATGAAAAATAATTATGGTTTGACTCCACTTGCGTTGTCATGTGTTTTGGGAAAGTCTAATATATTTAAAGAAATTATTGAATTGAGTTGTCAGGTATGATATGTCCGGTGCTCTCAGGTGTGAAGATTCTGAGATTTATTTGTTTTAATTTTGATAGGAATTCTGGACCTATAATATCGTTACGTGTTGTGGGTATCCATTAAATGTTGTGGACTCTATGCAAATGGAGTGCACAGACACTGGTTTGCCATTCATTTTGTGATAATTTATAAATTAAATCATATTTTCATTTTATTTTTAGGAGAAAATCAAAGTCATTCCGCACTTAATATCATTCTTGAGGGCAATAATAGTGAGCACTTGGATATGCTTAAGGGAGGAGTTATACAGAAACTTTTGGAAGAAAAGTGGAAGACATTTGGCCGGGTACATATTCATACATTCATTAATTGGTTATTTAATTAAATAATTACTTTTATTAGCGTTTATTTCTTCGAAGAATATTTCAAACATTATTTCATTTACTTATCATAAGTATTGCTATTTATTTGCGGTCATCTAAAAGTGATTTATCTATTTGTGAATCAAATATTAAAAAAGTGGTCAGAATTTCAGTCAATTATAAAATATTTATTTTTTATAAACAATATTTTGTATTTTTCAACAAATAGTTGAGAACTTCATCGGAAGTACTTTCAATTGTCAGTTGCGGTCGATATGTCTTCAATAGTGTTCACGAGTTTTCAAATAAGAAAAAAATTAAAAATTTCAAAGATTGGGTAAAAATTATCAAACATTTTGTGATTTATATAATTTTTTTAAATAATGTTTTCATTAATAATTTTTCAGAACATAAATATCCCTCAAATTATATTTCTATTATCAAATATACTCATTATTTTTTGCTTCGTATTCCGATTATTTCAAAATACATACCTCGAAGAGATATTTTTGATTTTGGCACTTCCAGCATCTTGGTTCATCTTGATGTTTTTTGCTGCGTATGTATACAAAAAAATAATTTATCTAACATTTTATTTATTAAACTTTAATTTGAAAGAGCGGTGCGAATAACCGGTCCTTTTGTAGCAATGGTTAGATTTATGATTCTGGAAGATATGCGTCAGTTTAGTATTATATACCTGGTATTTCTTTATGGATTTTCTCAGGGTATGTTTACTAATGATTTTATTTTGCAATATACAGAGTATTTATTAAATTGATTTTATTTTATTCTAAAGCGTTTTACTTTCTCCTTAAATACCCGGCCAAACAAACAACAAAGTCATATAAACATCAATACTATCACAGCTCATGGATGGAACTCTTTCGCATGACTTTAGGCACTCATGAGGTAATAGACATTTGTATGACTTCCTGTAGATTACGGGTCAATTAATACAATCAAAGTCCTTTACTGTGTACGACTAAATACACGGCAAATTCGTACACAATAGGGAACGTACACAACAGGGAGATACACAGTAGAGGACTTTGACTGTATAACAATTTTCACACATTATTGCGAAAACAATACTCAAATGCTTTCAAACATTGATTTGAATTATAATACAAATATAATGTTAACAAACAGTACGAAGAACTCCGAAATTCATACTACCATTGGTTCACACAATTCTTCTTTGTTTTATTCATGATATTAATGCCAATACTGTTGTTAAATATGTTGATTGCAATGATGGGCAACACATATGCACTGGTAATATCAGAATCAGAGAGGGAATGGACAATGCAATGGGCCAAGATACTATTAGAACTGGAGAAAGCACTTTCACTTAAAGACTCACAACTATTCTTAAGTCAATATACGTTAAGCATAGCACCAAAAACAGAATCGGAAAAACCTACCAGTGCTCTTATGGTAATTAAAAAGATGAAGATTTCAAAGGCTAAGAAACGAAAGCAAGCCATCGATAACTGGAAGGTATGATTGGATAACAACTTTAAAAATGTAATGATTTATTGGTTTGTATTTCATAGAGATTACAGAGAAGAGTGAAAATTCTTTTGTCAAACAAAGACAGAAATAATTGATTCATATTTTCATTCATTTATTTAATTTGAAGACTGAATTGGATTTTATTTTAAAATATATAAAACTCTTTTTCTTTGAGTAATATTTTTGGAAATAAATAAACTCTTTTGAAATCATATTAACAATTGTTTTCAAAATTATATAACAACTTATGAATTAATTGGAAAATATATTGTATATAAAAGATCATTGATTATAATAATAATTATTATTATTATTATTTCTTTAATTAAATATTTTTAAAACTTAACAAATAGTTTGTCACTTAATAATTGAATTAAATTAATACCTGGATTAGAAACTAATATAAAAAACAAATTTTCATTAATTGAAACAATTTGAACATAAAAACAAAGATTGATAAATAATAGTCAAAAACTGATTGATTGCATAGTTATTACAAAATTGTGATAATTGTAAACAAAATGTTATTTTATGCTTTTATTTACTTTTAATCGACATATGATTCATTGATAATGAGAGTAGTCCAAGGTCCATAATCAAGATTGAAGAGTATTCTTCTAAATAATCGTGGAAAGGGAGTATTGAAGAGTGATTTCTCACATATGTCTCGCTTTTGAGTTACATTTTTCGATCTTTACTATAATAAGAGCTTGGTAATGCAAAGTTGGTATGATACCTGTATTTCAATTTTGACCCCCTTTTGGATATCAATCATCCATTAATTAATTTAAATATTTTTTTCAATAATTAATTTGTTTTTGTCTGAAATGCAATCAAATATTTATTTAATAAGCATTTAAGTAAATATCAATATTTTCTTCCAAAATGACTGAATCTTTCCGCAGATATACCATACTTTCAATACAATTCAATGAAGTGCAAAGCAATCCAATCCTGGTCATTTATTTACTGATAAATCCAATTTAGGTTTAGTTTTAAGTAAACTATTTTCAATGAAAATAATGTATTGTTTTATGAATTGATTTCTTATTATAAAAATTGAATATAATTTTCATTTTTTAATCAAATAATAGAGAAAAAGTAAAAATAGTTTAAGTATTGATACTAAAAGCCACAGCAATGGTGTCCGACACTGGTATCAAATAAGACATCGTTTTGAAGGCATTGATATATTGTACAGGATCAGATTGACTTTTTGTGGCCGTATTTATGAGTCAATTATATTAATATTTGTAAAATTAAGTTTTGAAAACTAAATGAATGAATGCTTAGGCACTTGAGAACCCATTAATTGATTGGAAATTTGATCACAAATTCAAACTTAGGTTTAGTTTTCAAAACAATTGATAACTTTATAAATAAGATGTGTTGTAATGAATGACAGCAATTAGTGGTCAATTAAGTGCACAACCATTTGAGTGTTGAATATGTGTTACGAATACTGAATTTATATTTGATTTGTCTTTGAATGACTGAATGAATCAAAAAATTGTGATTCTTGTGATTGTATTGAAATAATATTGTTGTCACTCAGAGAAGAGCGCTGTTGTCTCTGTCTGTCCTCTCCATCACTGAGTATATTAGGCGAAGACTTATTGAAAACTTGTAATGCAATTGAATCTAAACATTGATTATCATTGAGAGGTTCAGAGCAGAGCATACTTTCCGATGGATTAGATTTAAGTGAAGGAAAACAACTTTGAAGACTAAGAGCACGACTGAGTATGGGTTCAAATTGCTTGTTAAGTATTGGTTTGCATTTGTTTAGTAGTCTTTCGGTGTCTAAAGTGTTCTCAAGACTCGAAACATATTCTAAAGTATTGTCGAAATCTATTGAATCGTCAAATGTATAGGGATTTGGGTCTACAATGACAGGACTCGAGACTTCATACATGGTTTCCATAAGGCTTTTGGTATTTCGCAAAGGAATCCTATTTAGTGTTAACGGAAAGGTTGACGACTGAAGACTTTGGGTTCGGCTCAGAGGCGGCCCATAGTTCTGATGAGTTTTGTCTGGTTTCGGATCGTTTGATGTTTTATCACAGCATAAACAAGAATATTGATCACAAGAAGTAGAAGAGGTTTGATCCACACGCTTGACATTTGTCTGAGCCATCAAACACTTCATACAATCCATCACTTCTTGTAAACTATTTGATAATTTCTCTTCAAATCTATCGATACGTCTGTCAATGAAATAATAGTTTAATTCAATCCTTAATAACAATCGATGACTCACTTCGACAAGAGATCTATCTTTGAATCAATGGTTTCATTGATTTTAATATCATTACAATTGTTGTCACAAACGACAGAGTCTTTCACTAATTCTATAATGGATTCCATTTTATTGTTGATATTATTATTGGACACCGAATCCGAAGCACTGGTATTGATGGCAACCAACGAGTCCTGTGTTTGACTCGAAGACTGATGTTTCAGTGAATTTGAATTTTTTCTCAGCCTTTCATTCGAGTGCTTATGAAGTGTTGGAGATATCGATGAAAGAGCACCTAATCATCAAAATATTTAATCATTTATTGTTAATATCTATTGATTAGTAATAAACTAACCAAAAGTCAAATCAGTAAAACTTCTCTTCAATTGATCTACCATTCCTTAAGTGCAAAGTATTTATTGCAATACAATATGAATTCAAATTTCTTATAGTTTACCGGAAAGTGAGTTCAAAGTTCCGCTTCTGGTTCTCACAGGCTTTGAAAAGTCATAGTTGGCTGGCGTCACATCCAAACCCGCTTTTTGTGGTGAAAATTCAAGAATACCAGCGCCGGAGTACCTGCGCTTTGATTTGTCTTCTTTTGTATTTCTATAGTAAAGTCGAGAGCAGTCGTCGTCATCGTCTTCGGCCTCAAATGAATTCAAGTGACCAAGATACGTCTGTCCCATTCGGTTGTAATCAGTATTTACTATTCATTTCATATAAAAACAAAATATGTTTTATTGAATCATATGTTAGACAAAGACATACCGTTAGACAACTCGTCTTCATTAGGCGGAGATGAGAAACAGTCCTGAAATTTACGTTTTGTTGACTTTTGTAGTGTGAGGTCGGGTAACCCCTGTTGGTTCTCATCTCTCAGATTGTAAGTAATAACTAGATTAGTATTGAATGAATCAATGAACTCAGGGTACATCTCAAAGACATGGAGTAAATCAGCGCGAGATATCTTGTGTAGATCACAGTATGTCAGTGCCCTTACATTACAATTGGATTTTCCAATCGATGTGTTTTCCAAAGGGTTTTCACCGAATATATCGTCTTTTCCTTCAATTTATTGAAAACTATTAATCAAATGAATGAATAAATAAATTCAAACAAACCTAAGATCGCGACCACATTATCGCCACTAAGTATTTCAATAGTACCCCTGGCTATAAAATATAAGGCCACCAACACATCGCCCCTGTGAACCAGAGTATCCCCGGGTGGGGCGTGTGTTGTCTTGAACTTTGATTCAGAAAAATATTAATTAAATATTTACTTATTTTATAATTAATTTAAACTAACTTTCATTGAAAGAGCTCTTAAGCAGCCCTGAGATGCGTCTGTTATATAAAACTCTTTAATTAAGCAATATTTGCAACAAATATATTCCTAACCCTTAAAAGCGGTGCAATTTTCTAATAAATTCCTATTCAGGTGCAGACATATGTCCGCCTGAAGGCATTCTGGAAACCCTTTGAGGACCTAAAACAGGGGTTAATTATAATTTAATATTTTGAAAATAATTGAAACAATATTTGTAAACCATATTCATGTCAATGCCATTACTGTAAGCCCAGGCGTGTTGGAAATACTCCTCTAATCTCTGTCTTAACGGATCAGGAATTTGATGAAAACGAATGAATTCACGAACTCTAAGCAGTTGTGTGTGATATCTGGCTGTCCCTGAATATAACCTCTGGATTATTGCAGAAACGTTTCCAAAAATGGATGCTTTTGTCGTTGAAATGTGAAAATAAAAGATACTTTCACACCATTGCTGTCAATAATTACATGATTACATACCATACATGAGGGCTATTGATATAAAACATCAATTAGTGATAGGTTATACTAAATTAATAGCAAACATACACCCTGTTAACATTACTAGTATGCAGAATATCTTTTCTGTTCCGTTCAATGAAGGGTTGGATTGTTTGCAATGGTATTAAAATGTTATTAATTTATAAACAATTAAATATAAATTAATTTAAGATTCAAACCCGTGTTAGTCGTCGGCGAAACGTTCCTAAAAGGGGTATAATTTTAATTTTATTAATATTTAAATTGAATTATATCTGAATTCATACCCAAACCCAACAGAAGTGAGAGAAGAGAACGTGAAATATAAGGCTGTTATGTATCTCGACTTTATTGTCGGACCTCCAGACCCGTCCGCATCTGAGAGCAGTTTAATTGTTTGTAATTGAGTTAAACTATAAAAGCTTACGATAGAATTGGAAGGTAGTGTTGGCCAAGTGGTCCAACCATCCTATCTTACGGTCCAATACAGGCCTCTCAGCGTTTCCGATGGCATACCTATTGTAAAGTTTATAAATCAATTCATTGTTACAATAAATATTGAAAATGATTACAAACCAAATACATGCCAACCAATGAGCTACCTGTGCGTGAAAATTACTTTATTATTTAGTTTTAAAGAGAATAACCCAATAGATAATAAGATAGCCTACCAGTGCGAAAGCGGCCACTAATAGTATGAGAACTGCGGCTCCGTATTCAGAATATCTGTCTATTTTTCTCGCGACGCGAACCAAACGCAAAAGTCTTGCGGTTTTTAGTAAACCTATGAGTGTTGTCGTCTAACAGTGCAATAAATTAATATATATTTATGCTTTCATTAAACAATTTATAGGAAATTAATTACAATATCTCACTAATGATTGAAAGCACTTAAAGTCAAACAAATTAAAAGCATTTAAATAATGAGAATTACAATAAATTTGATGTTTGAATAAAGATTTAAATGTTTTGATGTTTGACTTGTATTCAATGATTGATTCAATTATTTTGTTCACAATTAAGTGAATAATAATAAATTGTATTTCAGTTTTAATTAACAAATATTAACCAAAAAACTAAATGAATGAGAGATTAAATGATCAAAAACTACTGTATATGAAAGCAAAAACAATATATTGTTTTCATTAATTAAAACATTTTCACATTTATTCAAACAATCATATCATTAGTAAAACATTTATTTTTATTTCAATTCATGATAATTAAAGATAAGTTGTGTCAGAGTATATATTTCTGATACAATTCACATAATTATTGAAATGATATTATAGTCAATGAAATCATTTCAAAAGTTTTGATTAAAATTCTTTATATTTTAGCAAAAAGTAAATGAATTTAAGATTTAATACAAAACCTCATCGTTTTGTGAACCAAAGAGTAAGAGGTCAAAAGGGATGGCAGCGACCACATCAATGATAAACCACCCTCTCAAATAGTTAAGAGCAATTTTTCCAGGATGCGATACAACCTGTCCATTTAGTAAAAATATGTTTTATTGTCTTTAATAATAACACCCTTACAATCCCTTCCCAAAATACCTCATCATTTTTATTGACATAAGTTGTCCTAAAATTAATGAGTATATCAACGATGAACATGACATCAACCAAGAGATCCACAACCATGAGAGGGTCGTCACCGTATTGTTGCTCTTCTCGCACCCAATCGTTGCGTTCATTATTACTGTTATTCTGGTTTTTATCTAACAATCCGTTTATATTTCAATTAGTTTTTTATTAAAACCTATTATTTTTATGTTTCGTTAAATTTCGTTCATTTGAGTAATATTTGAATACAAGTAAATCAATTTATAATAATTATACTGTAGTATATTTAGACCAAGATCAATTTGATAACCTTTAAAACCCCAGAATTCTTTAGCTACTGTAGTGACTAACAGCAGTCCAATGCAGTAAAGCTACCCTTCAGTTACATTGCAATAATATTTAAAACTAGGCATAAATTGAACAATGTCAACTCAATGTCAACTCATCTCGTATTTACTTTAAATACAACAAAACTTTTTAATCAATTCTCAATAAAAATATTTTTAATATAATTGAAAAGCGATAAGAATTGACGAAAAGTTAATGAAAACTATATGAAAGTTCAGAAACACAATCGGAAAGAGCTTTCATTAAATGTCATTTGAAACAAGAGTTTTGAAGAAATTATTGAATACAGTATTTGTCGATAACTTAAACCCAATGAACGGATGAAACCATTATTTTGTATTAAAAAGAGAACAAAAAACTATTTTTTATGGTTTAATAGAAATTCAATTTATTTATAGACACATAAAAAGGAAGCAAAGAGTCAGTGGTTTTTAGGTTTAGGCGTTTCTCCAGTTATTTGTCATTAAATTAAAATATTTCTTTTTATTTCAAAATTGTATCCTGAGCCTTTTTAATTAATTTTGAACCTGGTTTTCAGTTTTTCAATCTTGCATTCAAAGAATTTTAAATCTGTTTAAATCTAAAGACATTTAAAATCAATAAACGCTTTATTAATAACAAAATTATTATATTATTGATTGAGAATTAATTTTCATAATAGCTTTGGTCTAATGATATGAGTCTTAATAATTCACATCGATTTGAGATAAAACAAGATTTTCTCCTAATTTAACGAAAAATAGGTTAAAACCACAAAAAAATGATTAATTATTAGAAGGACTTATTGTTTCGAGAAAATAGAGACAAATTCAGACTTCAATGAAGGAAAGGGTTTTGTTTTAAGGTTTTGATGGGTTATTTGAATTTCTAATGTTCTATGAGTTAATATATTTTGATTTTTAAAGGGGTAAATATTATAGATTGGAAATAAAGTAGATTTATTGGTATAAAGTAAACCCTCTTTATATTGCGTGACACTTGTTATTGATTGTCATAAATAAATGCAAATTTTAGTTGAAAAATAAAATTTAATTTATAAGTAAAATGTAATTAAATTCAAGACTTCTAAAGAGATTTTATGTTTTGAATATATAGTCAACGAATAATTGAATCAATTTTTATAAAAATGTCTTTTAAAGTATATTTTTGTGACTTTAGTTAGCATTGAATTGATTTGAATGAAAGTCCAAACAATAAATAATTGCTAAAAACTCACCATTAATTTGAGAACTAATTTGATTATTAATGACTTTGTTTTGATGACTGTTTATATTATTATTCAATAGAAATGCAGCGGAATATGGAGTGAATATAGCCGTATATATGACTAATAATAAAATGATCCAGTCCCATATTGCTTTGAAAGGTGAATAATGAAGAATGGTCCATTTCTGATGAGTTCTAGTATTACTATTATTAAAATTATTTACAAGAGTTTGTGATCCATCCGTTGATTCAAACTTATATTCAGGCAATATATCCGTCCCTAACGACAGAACCTATGATTGAAAACAATTTATTGAAAATTTCTTTATTTAAAAAAATATAAATAAAAACTTAAATCACATTTAAATTAAGATTTAAAATACAAATCAATTAATTTTTATTTATGAAACATATAAACCACTGTTTTTGGTCATTCTAGGATAGGATACGACAATTCACTATAATGTATATCACAAAATTCATTGTGAATCATAAATAATATATCTTTTAACCTTGTACAGTATAGTATGAATTTAAGTTAATATAAGTGATCATTCAATTTATTAAAAGTAAATAAAACTTTGAATTATTAATCAAAAGAAATTTTAACCGATTTTTATTTTACAACGACTATACAGGCAGTGTTAAGCTTAATATAACTTCACTAGGTCTCTTTCAGTCTCTTTCGTTGTATCGCTATAAGTTACAAGGGCATTCAAAACTATTTACTCACTGGGTAAAAGTTAAAGAAAATATGTGCTTGAGAGTATTGCAAACATTGTTATAAAAGTAAGTGAGTAAGAGATGAGAAGGGTTTCAAATGTGCAAAACAACATCCGTTTAACAATTGAGTAAATATTAAATCTTTTATATTAAGTAATGAATTTGAGGATTGTGTTAAGTAATCCATTTATTAATCCATTTAATAATCCATTGATCCCACGTTTAGATACAATTATAATAAAGTAATAGTAAATCTAAAACTCATTAATAATAAAAATATTTGCATTCAATGAATGTAATCAAGAATTGAAAGGTTGTGTAGTTATAGCAACACTACTATTGAGGACATTAACTAAAGAGACAAACATTTGAATAAAAGGATTAAAAAAATTAGGATTTTTTGTTTGTTTTATAGACTTTGCTATTAAAAGACAAAAAATATAATTAATAATAAAATACTCTTTTTATGAAAACATTAGAGATATTTAAATCAAGAATTGTTTGAACAAAAAAAAGTTGCAAAATATGAGATTTGATTATAAGTTAATAGATATAGAGATTTGAAGAGAAGTTTAGATCGTATGGACACACCCTTTGATATTTAAACTATGTCAAATAACTTGTCGATAATCTGTTGGAAAGATCTGATGGAAAATATGGCCAAACATTGAATGCATAACTAAAATAGCCTTAAAGTAAAGCACTCATTAAACTCTAATGCAAAGACATTACAATCTGTGCCTCATTTCAAACCTAATATAAACTGTTCTGCGATTACTTAATCACCGGAAACATTACACACGCAATGCAACGGCGGATATAACTAACTGATCACATGATTATCCGTGTGTTTGACCCCAATTGTGGTTTACGTTATGATAAATGTGAAATAAAAGGGAGTGTTTGGAGGGTTGGTGTGATAATTGTTACCCCTTTTTGTTATCAATTTTTTGATGAGAAATTTAATGATTGATTGGTAATGAAGATCACGAATACATTGGGTTTTAGTAAATCATGTCAACAGAAAATAGATCAACAAATATATGGTTAATGTCTTTAAGGAAACATTTGAAACATTTATGTCAAACAAATAGACAGTTGTGTCAAATGTATTCAGGGTTTAGTAATAAACCAATTGTTGTCAAAATATTTAATCAAATAATAAGAAATTGAGTTATATTTCAAAAATTCGGATTAAAAGTCGATATAATTGATAAAAATTCGTTCAATTTGTATAATAAAGTATATAATATTTCAAAAGTACACATAATTGAACCTTGATCAAATAATTTAGTAAATCAAAAAAAATATTATTAAATTAAAAATGTTTGAAAAATAGTAAATAAGCATGGTAAATCTTGATTTTTGTAAATTTTATCACAGAATTATTTCCAATATTATATTTGCATAAAAATATAATATATTAAAAATACAAATAAAATTGGATTTCCATGTCTTCAGACATTTCCTTGAATAAAAAATATCCATAATTTAGTTCACGTTTGAAAATATTTGTGACATTTATTATAACTTTTTGTGAATTCTTATAAGAATTTTCTGCAAGACTTTACTCAAAAAACTTTTCAATGTTTATAAATGAATTCAATTTTTAAATATTTTGACAAAAGTTTTAAAAAAGTATTCAAAATATTTTGGAAAAAATAAATTATAGTTTATTTGAATGTTTATGGCTTTCAATGCATTAATAAATATATTTTTATTATAAAAAATAAAAAGTTAAGAAAGGATTTCAAACATTTGAATGTAATTTCATATAATTTGCTAACAATTTATTGAACTATTATTAAACAAAACTAGATATTAATGAAACCTATAGTTTCAGTTTCTGTTTTACCTTGCAACAATGATAGGTATTAAAAGTTGGCCAATATTTTAAAAGTTTTGGCCTTCAACCTATTTTTATAGTAAAGAGACCTGAAATTGATATTTAAATTCCTTCGATATCTTGAAATGCATCGATAAATCGATATATTGTGCAAGATAATTTAAATTAAGCAGAGTATGTCAACTGCCTGTCAATAACTACTTGCCCAAGAAACTGGTATTCAGATTAATAACCCTGTACAGTGCAAATTGCACTCTTGCACTGCTAACAAGTAAGTGAAACCACAATTCTCTACTGAATCGTTGAATGTTTAATAACGTTTAGATTTATTTGTTTTTATTGAATATCAAAATAAATACATATTTCCATCAAAAAAGCAAAGTTTTGAATATAAACTATAAACCGATGAGAAAATTGTCGAAAACATAATATTTAGTGAATTATAAAGTTATATAAATGTTATTTAAATGCCATTCAAACCTTTGGCATTCAATAATATTGGTCTCTATAGAAACAATAGGAGTGGAAAGGGTCTAAAAGCAGGTGTAATAGTAATAATCGACTCATTCTTCAAAGACTTATAAATAAGATCAGAGTTTTGCTAAAATTTACTTAAATTTTCAACAATTATATGAAATTGTGTTTTATTTTGCTTATCGTTTGTCAAACGGATTATCAGTTTTCGTGTTCTTCTCTATTATATTATTTTTTAATGTATTTATAATTAATTACAAATGATTTCAGTGTCCTTTCAATTGAAGACGATTTAAATAAATTATATGACATTTCATATAATATTCAAAATATAAGTGTTTATAAGAAATAATATTTCTTCTGATTTGTAGGAAAAGCCAAAATAGTTTTGAAATCAAAATAAACACAAAAACGATATTTTAAGACTTCAATCATGTTTTTAGTTTCCGTTTATTCTTAACTTTTAGGCACTGTTTTACTCAATTAAATATTTCTTATGAAATGAGTTATTCATCGATTGATTGCTAAAAATTAGACAAAATGTTTAAATCTCTAATGAATTGCACAAAAATATTATTAATAATGATAATTGAGACGAGAATTGATTTGTTCTGATCATTTTTATAAATATTCCTGTGTTTTGAGTCTCATTTAGATTTTATAAACATTTTGTACAAATATTTTGAAACCGTTTTTACATTTCAAACAAAACAATACTCATTAATAATGCATCAAAATATGAACAATTTTTAATGCACACGAAAACTGCATTTCAAAACACCAGGTACTCTTTGGCCACAAAAATATTCAAAATGATTAAATATTTAATGCATTTAAACATCAAATTAATTGAAAGATTTGTTTAAAATATATTAATTAAGTATTTTTTGATGACTTTCTATAAACTTTTGATTTTCTCTGAATTGTAAATAAATGATACAAAATATGGGAAAGGGATGATAAGTGCGAAATGACTGCAGAGTACTACTCACTTGAGGGATCAAGCTAAACTTTCGACGTGCAGTCTCTTTGATATCATATATTGAGCTCTTTCGGGACCTATTGTTTGTCGGATGACTTCTTATGTCTCCATTTGAATGATTAGATGAGTTAAGACTCGACTGATGTTTAGTCCATTGTTGTTGTCTTAGCTTTTGTAGTGATTGAGAGGTTGTTGTGTTTGATTCAAATGAATTGTTAGGTGAGAGCCAAACAGTAGATATAGCGGTGCGGGTAAGACCTGCCTGAGTGGTGGGTACATCAAAGGCCTGTTGTCTTTTCATTTGAGGGGTTGAGTTCTGTCTCATAGAGTTCTTAAGTAAATGTCTTTGGTTTGGCTGTTGATACGGCACTCGTATACTAATAGCTATTTCATCGTTTCTATTGTTAACACATCTTTGATACTCTTCGTGTAAATTTGCAATTTGTGGCGACATTTCACAAATAATTTGTTTAAATTTCAATTAAATTATATAACAGTAATGAAAGGCAGCACTGATTGTGAACATAAGACTTGAGATGAAAACATATGACAATTGAATGCATAATATTTGATAACTATTTAATAATTTAATTATTATTTCATTATAAAAATGTTTTGCATATTAAGCATAACTTTTGACAAAATAATGATTTGATTGTCAGTCAGTCTCACTCTGGCTTTGATTTGCATAAAACAGTGAAAGGCATTGAAAATCGTAAGAATGACTCAAAAATTATTAAAATAAAAGTTGTCTTAAAATCACAGCAAATGAGAGTTTCGTTGAAAATATCTTTACATAACTTATAATATAATAAATCTTTTTGTCTATGATTTTGTTGCAATACATGAGAGACTGAAAGCCAGTACAGCTTAAGTTGACTAAAAGTACTGCTTTAGTCTATTGATTGACATAACGGTGCAAAATGCATCCAATTCTCTCAATGCAATGCATTTAGAGCACAGGCATTCAGAGCAAGCGCTCATTATTACCACAACTAATGAATGGTTTTATGGACTTTACCGATAAGTGTTTGAATGTGTTTTGGGTTTAATTTGTTTTCAATATTATATACATATTTAATACCAGATCTCAGTTATGATGACATCTGAGAGTTCGGCAAAAAGTTATTTGTTATTAATATTTCAGATATTTTTGGATAGGAATAGACATAACCTATGTTTGAAACTATCATTAATTCAATTACACTAATGTCACTTCAATTACAAACTCATTTCACTCATACTATTGACCATAAAATACACTTTTGTTTTGTTTTGCACGAAAACTAATGAAACAAAAGAATAGTTTTTAACCGAAAGAGGATTTCAGACTATAATGTAATGATCGGTGAAGTAAACAATTCAAAACAATTTTAAGCACTTCTACTAAAAGTACTTTATTTTATTCAACATTTATTTAATTTATAAAACCACCATGTTAGCAATTAAATTAGTCTGGTCTATTAAATTATTATAATTGCTTGTTTATACAAGGTTCTTTGTGTGCAAATTAATAAAATTGCAAATTAGTTGACTTAATCTTTCAGTTTAAAGAATATATGATTTTTAGATTCAATAGATTAACACCTATGCGATCACACAGTGCGATGACATTGATTAATATAATACATAAAATAAAACAAATCGTTATTTTCGACATTTTATTGATATTAATCAATGTCTGAATGTTTTGCAAAAAGAAATGTCTCGATATTTGAATGCATTAAAAGTGTTTTCAATGAAATTGGTTTCCAATATATCGGTTGTTGTGCTGTTTATGCACTGAAATATTAATAATTCAAATAATTTCAACACTTATTACAAAACTTATTACTATTGTAGTCATAAACCAATAGTTTATTCAATTCGTAAAATAAAGTCATTATTTGCAAAATAAAAATATAAGAAAGCTAAAGTTACTTTGATATAATTACCATGCTCTTCTCTCTCTCTCTCTCTCTCTCTCTCTCTCTCTCTCTCTCTCTCTCTCTCTTTGAAATCTTATTAAAAATTAATTAAATGAATAATTGAATCAATAATTCATCAAAAAATAGATTAAAATTCAATTCATTTATAAAACAAAATGATTATTATATTCAATATTTATGAATCAATTAAATGCAAATCAATGTTCAATTAATTGTAAGCTTTTTGATACCCATATTAAAGTAGAAGAGCATACAGTATAACAAAACCCCTATTTGGGTCTAAAATGCAATAATTATATTAAGAATTAAAAAAAATGAAAGTAATGTTGAAAACAATTTGATTAAACTGTAATGACTGTAATGCAGAAAATTAACCTTGGTTTCATTGTTTTACTTAATATTTTGGTCTTAAAGTAAAAGTCAAATATTTATGTTGTTGTGCTCATAATCCCGGTCATTCATAAATGGAGATGAATACTCTATCACTTGGTTTACACATTCAAAACAATACTAAAACCTTTTAACTCTAAGAGATTTCAAACAAACATATCATAATCTCATGAATGTGAGGGCAATGGGAAGGGTATGTCTCCATCCATAATAAAAAGGAAGTACTAAAGCATTAAAATCTAAAATACTTTAATATAATCCCTCTCTTCGTAATAAAATTGAAAATTATTCTGGTACAATACAGTATATTAATAAAGGAAAACATACCTGAGCAACTTTCTCTCCCACATTATGATGAGGTCTCGATATTTCTTTAAGAATAAGTTTTGTTGAAGTTTTTTGTGACTGAGCTTTGAATCTTTGATTTTCATCTGATTTAATGAGTTTTAGGTCACAATTGTCTGAGACGTTGAGCATCGATACTATTAATGAAAAAGGCATTGAATTTGTCTTTGAATTTCAGTTTTATTCAAACATTTTCATAATTAACTGATTTTTACTCAATTCTTAATGTATTCTGATTTTTGGTCAAAACTAATTATAATTATAAAAGCAATTATAAAAGAGTTATAACTTATAATAAAACTGAAAATGAAGTGAAAGTAAAAACAATTTAAATAAATATATATTTTTATTAAAGAAATATAAAACGCATGAAAATTAAAGCCATTATAAAACCATAGAGTTATTGATTGACAATAAAAATTTGAATAAATTAATAATTTCTTTAATAATAACGACTCAACGACTCACCGGCTCTTTGTTTTGGATATGAGGCACTGGTTTTTGTTAATAATTGTCTTTTTGGGACAATTTTGGTAATTTTTGTTAAACTTTTTTCAGTAGATCCCTTCAGAAGTGCTTTATTTATATCCAATGATTGACTTCTCTCTATTGGACTACAAATTGAGTCATTTCTTTGAATATTCTTCATATAATTGTCGATTGAATCCGCTATTAGTTAAACAAAATTACAAATAATTTGAATGAATATAAACTCAGATTCAAATCAATCACTAAATTATTAAACATCAATATCACTGAGACTATGATAACTTGAGATAAAACACTGAATATACAGTATATTTACAAAAAGTAAAATGAATTGTATATAAGAAATCAAATTCTTATTCATATTTGAACTGAAAATTCAATGATTTATTGGTTATAAAGCTGTCATACAATTCATTCCTCATATATCACATTAAATATTCAGCAGATATTGAATGAAAAATCACTCAATTTATTACAATTGATATGTTTTGACATAAATAAATGGTTTATTTTAAATGAATAAAAGTTTGTAACATGGTAATTCTGTTTATCAAAAGTTCTGATTAAGAAATTTCAAATTTAATTGTTTTCCTCAAAGGAAAGTGTTTTATACTCTGATTGTTAGTTAATTGTTTCTGATAAATAATTCCTGGGATTAAATAATATAAATAAAGCGTGGAATCAATGAAATCCGGGGTAAAATAATATTAAAGTAGCAAAAATCCAAACGATATATAAATTGATGTTATTTTTAGTTTAATAATAGATTTTATATAAATATATGAAATATTATTATAAATTATAGTAAAATAAAAATTAATTTATTTGAATATTGAAAAAAAGTTAAATATTGTGAAAACATGAATATATTATATCCCAGGTAATCTTTTACTGACATTTAATCATATTTTAAAATAAATGAATATTTTTTATTAAAATACTTACAATTTATTTCAATTTTAGTTATGATGTCAAGTGTTTTGTCAATTATTGGATCAAAGATAACAATAACCAGATTTGAGGCCCGGATGGGAGCCATCAACACATTACATAAGAATTCTGTTCCTGAGTATTGATATAAAGTATCATTAATTAATAAATAATTGTTTAAGTCATTGAAGTGTTTGAATCAAAATATAAATGAAATGAAATAATAATATAAAAAACAATTATTACTGTCTTTCGACACAAATTCTGCTTCAAATTGTAATTCTTTCTTCTCATTGATTGCGGTTTTAAACGATTCAATAGTATTGGTATTAGTGTTGATCCCATGTATGAAATAACAGATCACACTCTGTGTCATCACTTCCGACCGCTTCCAACCAAAGAATGTGACAAATTTATCACTACAGTAGATAACTGGCCAGTTGTCTAATGATGTGTTTGCAATCAAAAATATATGATCTGAAAAACGATTTACAAAATTATTGTTTCATTACTTTTGCATTTTATTTGTCTTTTTATCGATTCATTAATATTTAAGAAGTAATAACAGAGTTTAAACATTAATAATAAAAAGACATTTATTCAATAGTTTTATTGAGTTTTGTCTCAAAAGTTAATTATTATTACTATTATTACAAATGAATTATTTCTCAGAGATTATAAAAGTTTTATTTTTCCCCCAATTATCTGAATATTATTGAAATAATGAACAAATTTCTCATAAAATAGAGATTTTATACAAATTTTTTCATTTTATTTTTTTATTCTTTAAGATTAAGGCTAAAAATATTTATTCAAAGGCATTGTTTAATTGTACCTTGGTGCACTTGTGTTAAACATTTATTAACAATAGTGTATTAATTCTCATATTTCATGTTCAGATTTATTAAGTTTTTTTCAAATTATATGTAAATGATTTGTAACTTATTATAGATTTTCATGAAATGATTTCAATTTAAGTTTCAATTAATTACATAACTATTATTCAATT
Organism: Pantelozetes paolii; assembly: GCA_034687845.1. Classification (NCBI taxonomy): domain Eukaryota; kingdom Metazoa; phylum Arthropoda; class Arachnida; order Sarcoptiformes; family Oribellidae; genus Pantelozetes; species Pantelozetes paolii. Next base: position 21,017 of record JAQGAT010000022.1, on the reverse strand, counting down.
ACTCGATGACTCACCCAATGAATCAAATTTTCGGATAATATGTCCAATGAATGAGTTTTGATCGATAATGTAATTGCTTTTTGTTGGCATTACTAACAAATTGTTATTATTTTTTATTTAAATATAATTTTATTTTATATTAAATGTAATGTAATTTTAAGTCACATTTGATACAAAAGTCTTTGTTTCCATCAGTGCTTAGAATCGTAACTGAATTATGAATTCTTGGATTCAAATAATAATAAAATACATAAAAAGCGATGTTTTATGAGTTGATGTCAAACATTTAGATGAGAGTAAACATAATAACAACAAAATGATACAAAAGTCGGATCACATCCTGAAGAAGATTACATCACTTTAGCCGATCTCATGAATGTAATGCCAGTCTTCAGCACTTTATAACTTTTGTATGGATAAAATCGACCCAATCTTCAACATCATCCCTGTGCCCGCGCATGACATCGCTTCAAGTGTTTTTAAAACTATTGCTTCAATTAGACATAAGTTTCAGTGCTTTTACTGATTCTGACATAAGTTTATTAAAATGCTTTCAATTGATGTATAATTTTTATAAAAATTCAAATTATTTCAAATATTTTATAATATTTTTGCAAATGTTTCTAAAAAATAAATAAATATTGACTTTTTAGTAGTTTTGTTCAGTTTATCCAAACGTAGTGTAGTTTACAGTGTTTGCTGAGTTTAGACGCTTTAGAGTTTCAAACATTTGATATTTTATACAACAAAAAACGCAAAGTTTTGACAATTTATATCTCAAATAAAAATTTTTATCATTCATTCAATGTTTCATTTTTTATATCTTACAAGAAGTGTCAGATTTTTAACCATTAAATAAAAAAAATAAACAATTTGTTGATGAGTTTCAATACAAAGGGTTTCAGATTTTCTTCTTTTAATGAGTAAAGGATTTGAGAATAAATTTATTAATGTTTGAAACCTTAACTATAATTCATACCCCTTAGAGATGAGACTTATATAACCTTAATATAAATTGTTTCCTCAGTTTAAGCAAACATTATTCTAAATGACCCTTATATTGAAGATAAACAAGTTAAGTTAAGTCAAGTTCTTTTAAAGCTTCTGGTTAAATGGCAGACATGAAGACTTAACTATATTAATCTGTATAAATACCATATAAATCTGTACTTGCACATTCTTCATTTAATAAAGAAAAGTATAAATTAGTTTAATATTTATTTTAAAAATTAATAATTTTAATTAAAAATTTAAAGACAAAAGTGTTTTCCTGTTATTATAAATAGTTATAAAAATATTGCGTAAAAATGCAAATCTTTTAATGTTTTCAAGAAATCAAATATTGTTTGAAATATTGTTTTTATCATTTAATACACTTATGTTTAGGCCAACAGTAAGAGCAGATTCACTGAAGAACTCAATGAGTTGTTCATCAATTAAATCAAATTCAGATATCAATTGAAGTTTTCAAATGTTTACTTCATTTTTTGATATATAAATGTATTTTGAAAATCAAATAACAATAACTTTATTATCAATTTCATTGAAAAAATCATTGTATAAAAGCTTAAAAAAGATTTATATGATTCCGAGATGTAATAAAATTTTGATTAAATTTAATGTAAACTACTCTACGATAATCTGAAATTGTATTTCTAGTGTTATTATTATGATATACAGAGCAGTCGTGTATTCAATAGATTTCTTCAAAGAATTTTCACATTTCATGAGTTATTCAAAAATTTTATTAAAATTACTTTTTATGTCCGAAACGAAGGAATTTGTATTAAATTAACATTTTTTGAATTTGTTTTACTCATTATTTTAGGCAATCCTTCACTAATAAAAGTGTTCACAATATTTGATACAATTTCTCTCAAAGTGTTTGTCATTAATAAATAAAAAACAAAATTTCCATAAATTGATAATAAAATTGATTCAATGAATGAAATAAATTCAACGAAACACTAAAAAAATGAAATAAACTTTTGAACAAAAATATTATAAAATTATATCAAATTATTTGAAATTATTTAAAATTATGTATTGATTTTGAATTCAAAATATTTTACTATATTTTAAAACTTTATTTTAACGAAACGAATATTTCTTTATATAATATGAGTTATAAATGAAATAATATTGAGATTTATTATTGACTCGTATTTCAAAGTTTTTTTTTTCATAAGTCTCTCAAAACTCTCAAAAGAATTGATTTTATTATGAATAACATCTTCAGAAAGCATAGGAACGGTAGATATTACTGTGCGTTAGCACTGGTAGTGAGCACTTGTATCATGTTGTTTGTGAATTGGCCTTAATTTCGATCAATTCTGTGATTCTGTGGCAAAGAATATGTGAAAAGAGTCAACAAATAGGAAAACAGATGTCAATATAATATTGAAGTGAAAAGTGTTTCAAATAATAATAATTATTGTGTTTTGTCTTTCAATCAATAATTCAATGTTCAAACACTTGAATGAAATTTTAGTAATAAATCATTTAAATATGATTTGATGTGTAAATGAGTCAATGAGTGGAGGGATGAAGGAATCGGCAGTTTTTGAGGCGACGAGTGATGAGACATATGAGACATATATGACAGACATATATCGCACAGAATTGTGTCTAAAAGCGTATGTTTTGTCAATAATTTCATGTCTTTTGTTAAATAATTAATTTTCAGTATTTCTTGTGTCATATTAACCACTATTTTGTGAATCCATTATAACTAATAAAAGTTATGAAAATAAATATTTAATAAATTATTGGTTTTATATATTTCACTGAAATAGTGGTCGACTGAGTTCAACCTATCGGTGCTCTCATAAGTACAAGTGCTGCAAATGTATCGTCAAAATAATCGATTACTCAAAGCTCTCATTTGAGGATCACTTGTCTGTTGGCAAAGGTATTCATTGATTGTCTAATCATTTGAAGTATTCATTCAAATAAACATTGTATTCATTGCTAGCACTGAGAGATGAGTGCCAAAGATATGAGAAATTGATGCACAAACACATCGCACAATTATACGAGACTTACATACTCTCCGACAAAATACTATTTCTTGTCTATGAATTGTAAGTGATTTTCAAATAAACTGAAAAAATAGTTTTGAAAAACAATATATTTATTGAATTGATTGATAGCATCGAAGGAAACGATTTGTTGGAAGAGATCGTCAAAAGAGTTAACTCCGGATATGTTTACAGTGAGAATGTTATCAGGTTAAGATTTCTTACTATTCATTGCTTCATAAATCAATACAAAGTGAGCATAAGATTAGTTGTAAAACAAAAACAGAAATATTTGTAAAATATATAATATTTTTCTGAAAATTGATTTTCAATATTATATTTCATAAATCACTTCATTTGACGTTCAATTGGTTTACACTTTAGTCTCTTTTCAATACATTATTAAATACAAAATAATATATTTATTTTCAATTCACATAAAAATACAACAAATTTGAGGCAAAAATTAATTTAATTTAAAGACACAACGAATTTGTGTTTCAATTCAAACAAAGTTTTATTTTCAAAAGTAATATAACATTGATTGCAATGAAAGTCTAGGAAATTGTGATTGAGTTTGGAATCAGTTTTTATGCACTGATTATCCATACAATCCATACATTGAAAGCATTAACTCTTAATATGTTTTGTAACTAAAAGTAATGAAAATTTATGACAACAGCTATTATATGAATCAAATCATGGAAGCCATTGACTACTGCCATAAGTCTCATATAATTCACGGCAATATTAAGGCCGAAAACATTTTGATGGCAACCAATAACAGCACAGCACCGGTCAAGTTATGCGGCTTTGGACGCACTCTATGTCAAAATAACTTCAAACAAAGTCCTATTGATTGTTATGAAAGAAATAATATATTTAATACAACCCCAAACCCATATCTGGCACCCGAACTATCACAGGAAAGAGCACTGTTCACAAAATGTTCCGACATATACAGCTGTGGAATATTACTCCTAACCCTGTTGTGTGGCTCTGCCCTCAACTTTGACCCACAAATCGATTTCTTCTCAGTTCGTAACTATTATTAATAGCTTTTCAACAAATATGATATAATATTTCAATATTAATGATTAGATTGAGGACAAGATATGGAATAATATAAGTGATGTCGCAAAGGAACTGGTGCTCAAAATGCTTAAACCCAACTCCAGCTCAAGAATTACTGCCGAAGAAGCACTTAATCATAAATGGCTTTCTGTGAGTCAATTATTTAATGCCATATCTGTTATGAAAATAATGTTTTAATAATTAATTTCAAGCAAAAGGAGTTATTCGCACGAAAAGCACATCTCATCAACACTATAGAAGAGATGAGACGATACAACACTATTAGAGCTCTTAAGGTATGCTTAACCACAAAATCATTTATTTTTGTTTTTAATCTTCATTTTTCTCAACTAATGATATGTTTTCTCATTTCGTATTCAAAGAAAAACATTTTATTGATTTGTTTTTCTGAAAAATACGATCAAAACATGAATTTTAGTTTCGATTCAACGGAAAGAGAAAAAGATTTTCCACTTTTAGGTAAATATATTTCAAATTAATATTAATTGCTTTTTCACTGCATATCAATCCACAGTCGGAGTCATTCAAGTGATACAATGTTTGGACAAAATTCTTAGCCTTTCGTCAATGAATTCACGAAAAGATTTTATTATGGATTTAATATTGAACGACAAAAAACTCAATAAATTTATTATTGTATGAATGAATTGATTATTAATTTTTGTCAATCAATGAACAAATGTTTTATTACTTTATGTTATAGTTATTTGACTTCATTTCCAAATCAGTTAAGGAATGGAAACGATCTGTTCCTGAGTTGAGTGCCTTTGAAACATACGAAGAGGTTTGGATTTGTAGGTCTTATTTGCTGTTTGTTTTGAATTAAACCATTATTTTCTTAATTATCTTCAGGTCTTACAGACATTACAAACCTTAGAAAGTCTTCCAAATATAACCACTTCTGAGCCAATAGTTTCCGAATTATTAAATATTTTATATTTGCCTGAAATCCAAATATTATTGAGAACTCAAGACATTGTTTCCGATTTAATTGCAACCAATTGTGAGTCCGAGGCTTCGAGTGCTGGGAGTAATTCAAATCACTTAGAGTTAAGCCAAGAAATCGATGACAACATAACTCCTCTCAGATTAGTTCAGTTCCAGAAGACATCTAATGAACCGATGGGTATAACCCTTAAGTTGGATGAATGGGGCCGTTGTGTTGTGTCCCGTATTATGCACGGGGGGCTCATTCATAGACAAGGTATTCCTATTTAACTATAATTTGTTGACTTTAATTCAAATATTGTCTGATTTTCAGGCACTTTACACGTCGGGGATGTCATTCGTGAGATAAACGAGATTCCGGTTTCCAACCAATCGGTTGAGAGCTTACAAACAATTTTGGTTTGTTTTTCATTAATTATTTTTTGTTTAATATTTTTGATAAAATTTATAATTTTTGTTGAAAAGCGTGAATCAAAAGGAAATTTATATTCTTTCAAAATAATGCCAAATAGTCGCCAAAGAATGCTTCCATCCCAGTGTGAGGTACGGTATGTTAGGTATCAATTATAATAGCCATAAAAGTCAATGTTTGTCACAATTTTAGAAATAATTATAAATATAAAAAATCAATTAATTTTTGGTTTAATTCAGACATTCTTTAGATCACAATTCAATTACAATCCTAAAGACGACGATCTGATCCCTAGTGTTGAGGCCGGGCTTATATTCAGTGTCGGAGATATATTAGAAGTGATTTCCAAAGATGACTACTATTGGTGGCAATCTAGAAAAGAGGGTGATAAGGGTTCGGCGGGTCTCATACCGTCCCCCGAATTAGTCGAGTGGAGAGCAACTCAAAAGTCTAATGAAAAAACCAAAAAATTTGGTCCAAATTGTCATTTCTTTGGGAAAAAGAAAAAACGCGACAAATATTTAGTGAAAAGAAATGCTTTATTTGATTGCTTAGACATCCCTTCCTATGAAGAAGTCATTTATTTGCCATCATTTCAACGAAAATCTTTGGTTCTATTGGGTGCTCATGGGATCGGTAGACGACATATAAAGAATACTTTAATCGGTAACTTCCCGCACAAGTATTCCTATCCCATTCCTCGTAAGTAAATGTTGTCTTTGAACTCTTGTATTGATTTCAATATATTCTTAAGACACGACTCGATTCCCCCGAAGAGGGGAACAGAACGGAAAACATTACTTCTTTGTCTCAAACGAACAAATGTTAGAAGAGATCGGTTCTAATCAATACTTAGAGTACGGGTGTCATGAAGAGGCACTCTATGGCACCAAAATAGAGACCATTAGACATATTATAAGGACCGACAGAATACCTATTCTAGACGTTGAGCCACAGGTTTGAAGATTTTAATCATATTTTTATTTATTAATAAATTTATTAATTAAAGGCTTTGAAGATCTTAAGGAGCGGAGAGTTTGCACCCTTTGTTGTGTTTATAGCCGCCCCTTCAGTGGCCAACATTGAAGACGTAAGACTTAATTGTTTAAGAATTAGACAATTGGTATAACTATTAAACTCTTTCTTTAGAGCGACGGTAGTCTTCAACGTCTGACCCGTGAAAGCGATTTATTGCAGAACTCTTACAAACATTTGTTTGATTTATCGGTTATTAATAACGACATCGAAGAGACCGTCAAATTAGTTCAAAAGTCATTCACTCGTATCAATGGTTGTGCTCAATGGGTTCCCTGTGCTTGGATCTACTGATCTGATCATAGGGTTGCCTGCGCTTCATAACAATAATTTACTTTAGACTACTTGGCCTGACTTACCATATTATACCATACCTGACCTGACCTTTGGTCTATTTTATACACATTAAGTGCCAAAACTTATTATACAATTGAATATATAATTAATGTTTTGTTAATTATATAAAAGTTTTATTTAAAACTCATTTTACAAACAATTTATTAATTATTTTGTTTTAAAAACATTTAAATTATAATTAAAAATAAATTTTAGTTTTGTTTTCAGTTTTAATTAGATTTTAATTAAAAGATGTTTTTCTTTGGTTTCAATGTTTTAAACATTATTTGAAAGCAAAATAAAGTTTTTTTTTGTTATTAATTATTTGTTTTTGTTGTGATTTTTGAATGTGAACAAGGTTAGTCTTACAATTCAATTCAATATTTAATATCCGCAAGAATATGCAAGAATTACACCAAATGTTGAATCAGACAATCATTATTATAATAATATGTCCAAACGGTTACAAATTCAAAGCCTCGACATATTTAGACAAGCTTGGTCATTTACCAATGGATAATATATTAATCATATAGTGGACCATGTAGTGCACCATGTATTGTCTCAGGATCATTCAAAGTTTATTAGAACTGAAAGACTGAAACAAAACGTTTGTTTTGTTTTCACCAGAAATGAAGAAATTGTTTGAAAGTAAACAAACATTTGATTAAAATCTCAAAACAGATGTTATTTTCAATACTTTTTGTCATTTAATTAAATGTTTGTCAAAATGAGTAACAATTCAGTGAAACTGAAGACATATAAACTCAATGTCCATAAGAAGGACTTCTTTAAAGGTTTTATTCATTCATTTCAACCAAAAAAGTGGTTATTTTTGATCAAACTTTGATTCAATTTCAGAGGATTTGGTGATAAACCAGAAGGAGTTCCCACACCTGAAGATCGGAGATGTGATTGAGATATACTCTCCCGACGACCAGTTCAGGTGATTATGCAGTAAATGATAAACAGATCCGATGTCTAACTGTTTGTCTTCAATGAAGTCGTCTTCTAATGCAAGTGAATCCCAAAGCCTTCGATGACTATCCCAGAGATGGCAAAGAGAATCAGAAGATAAGTATTGAACAGACAATTGCTTTGACCTTTCAGTTGAGGAACTATTGTGATGTTGTCATCAATAAAGTGGACAAAAACAGTGTTGTCTTAGACTCCGTTGAACTCTTCTTCAAAGACCAATACATAGCGCGCAGTGATATGTGGCGACTGAAGAGATCCGTTTCAGACACTTGTGTTTATTTGAACCAAAAGATAGAGTTTTGTAATATTCGGTGTCAAGTGTTTGAGATGTGGTCTCAGGGCGAGAGAGTGGCCTCGGGTTATGTCAATCATCAGACAAAAGTGGTCTATAGATCGGCGTCTTCTATGGTATACCTCTTTCTGCAGATGAGTTCAGAGATGTGGGACTTTGACATCAATGGTGACCTCTATTTTGAGAAAGCCGTCAACGGATTCCTTTCCGATCTCTTCGACAAATGGAAAGTTAGTTTTGATTGAAATTGAAATCACTTTTAAATTATTGTTTGAATTGTCTTTAAAGCGATTCAATTGCAGTCATGACGTGACAATTGTTTTGTTTTCCCGAACCTATTACGACGCCTACTCTATAGAGGACTTCCCCGAACAGATGAGAGAAGGTCTTCAGCAAGACTTTAGGGGCAAATACTATGAGGACTACTATAGAGTTGCCGTTCAGAACGAAAGGTACGACGACTGGAGTCCAACCCTTATATCTTTGAGAAGACTTTTTAATCAATACGAGAATGAAGTCATAAAATATCATGAAAAACAAGGACTGAAAGTTCCCAGAGCTTACAACTCCTCATCATCTCAGGGAAACTTTCTGGAAGTGCTTAATATGTCTCTCAATGGTATGTATAAATGGTATTGTCTTTCAGTTTAGTATAAAAGTTGACATAATTTTCGGTTATTTTCAAAAGTCTTTGAAAGACATCATTTGGACAGAAGTTTTGACCGAACGGGACAGTTGTCTGTTGTTATATCTCCCGGCGTTGGGGTTTATGAAGTGGACTTGGATTTGACTAATATTACAAAACAACGGATAATAGACAACGGTTTGAATGAATTGGTTATAAGTTTAGTGTAAATACATTTGTTTTTAAGGTATTGGAAGTGATTTGGTTTGTTTGGGTGAACAGCCATTACATGCCGTTCCCCTATTCAAGGTAAGTGATTGAGAACTTTATATACAGTGATTATAATTAAACATTAATACTCATCAGTTTAACGCCAAATTCAACCTGCCCACCTGTGCCAACATGAGTGATGTGCAGTACAATATGCCCCATTGGATTAATTTGAGGTATGGTTGGCCTAACCTATCATTACTATCCATTCCTTACTGTAATCCTTCAATAGTTTCTACTCTTCCTCGACATCTAAACCGATAATGAATTCCAATTTTGTTCCGCGAATTAAATTACCGAATGTTTTGCCGAAGACATCAAACACTCAGTTATATCGGTCTCCGAGTCGTGAATCTCCGTCTCCTTTGAAGTCGTGTCGAAACATACCTTTCGTTGATTACGACGAATACGATTCACAGATATTCAAAGTCGCGTCTTCTCCTCCCAGTGCTGTCACTAACAGTCAGTGCTTTCGATATTTGTTTTCATTTATAATGTTTTAATTTCATAGAATCTTGTAATACATGTCAGCCCTCTGGGCGCCGGAACACTGTATTGTCGACTCAGGGCCCGCGACCGCAAAGGCCAATGAGAAGGTCTTCAGATGTGTTGTTAGCCGACGAACAGACCTTAGATGTTAACAGTCCTTTAAACTCTCCCTCAAAGTCGGACTCAATGGAAATTCCTTCCATTCCTCGTCGATATAGAAGTCATTTATCCCCACTTCAGGGGTATTTCTCACACCTGTCCACTTCGGTTGAGAACAAAAGCATTAAAGGTATGAATAAATGAAATGAAAATGATTTCAGTTTTAATAACCGGTAATTGAAAACAGATTTCAAAGCAAAACCTGAGTCTAAGGACGACCTAATGGTTAGGGGGTATAGCAGTAACACTTCCGGTAGAGACCACCTGAAGTCCAAAGCCCTGATCAATCCGTTTGATCCCTCGCACGTAACCATTAAATTAAACTCAAACCGAAGGCGTTGGACTCATGTCTTCCCATTAGGAAGGACCGGTATTTTTATGCAACAACATCACTATCAGGTCAGGGGTTAGGGTTAACACCATTTATATATTTAGTTTACAATATACGCATTGTTTGAACATTGAATACCTTTCAGGCCGTTCCTCAAAACACTGCGTGCACTTTACTACCGTCTGCTGCCTGTGCTGACGCGTCTTTGACTATAAGTGACTCAAGAGATCCAAACGATTCCCAGAACTGTAGGAAAATATCAATCATTCAAATGAAGTCTTCAGAGCACCCGTGGAATACAACTGAGAAGAAGATGACGCTTAAGAACATAACAATTGCTTCAAATCTAAGCGAAAGTCTTAAAACTGGAAAACAGTCCCAAAACAGAAGCGCTTCCATCGGTTTTGGGGTCAATACTGATGTCTCTAAAAATGTCTCTTCAGTTCATTCGGATAAGAGTTTGTTGTGGGCCTGGGGTGCCACTGGAGAACAGGAGTGGACGCCTGCCATCACAACGGGTGTCGACTGGAAGTCTCTGGTAATGCCGGCGTGTCTTCCCATTACTACTGACTTCCTTCCCGACAAACGGACTCTACAACAGGATTACGTCACATATGGTTATAATCTGTTACCTGAAGACCAGAGCGCGGATCTGTTGAACCAAAGGTGCTATAGAGGCGAAGAAGACTCCAAATATCATCAGCCGTTGTCTACAATTCAGGTGTATTTGGAGCTGATATGCCAGCGCTTACAACAAGGCTTTCAAATCATTCTATTGCCTAACAATTCAACGAAGAGTTCAATGAATGGTAAATCAATTGAAAGATATGAATACGCGATGAGTATTGGGAGGATCTTTCACGAATTGAAATTGGATGAGAAGACCATATACGTGACGAACTATCACCCCAGACATCCCTACCCCGTCATCAAAATCCATTACTGCTATCGTATCCGAACGCCTGACAACACATTGACAGCCGTTTCGTGGACTGACTTTACGAGTGAGAAGTTGGAGACATATAAATGGAATTACCTTGATAACTATACCTGCATTCGGGCCGACGGCGAGTATGAGCTCAGGGAGAGTCTCAAGTACTGGAGGTTTAGGTTATTAATGTTACCTTCAATGCAATCGATTACAAAAACAATTATTGATAAATACCTTTCCGGTGAAGATGACTATCCCTGTGACCTCTACCATGACTTTACCGCCGAAGAGAAAATCCAATTACAGGAAGGGTTTATTAAATTCCTTGAGACTATAAACCGGATCAGACGTCCGGCCAATACTCGCAAAACTATTGCTAAACCTGAACGCAAAACCTTAAGTGCACTTACAATTAATCGACGGTTCAGTTCCAGTGCTGTTCAATCACCGGTGCCTTCTCTACAGAGTCCTCAAACCCCTGTCAACCGAATGTCTCAACCCTTGGATATAAATCCGACCGAAAACTACTTAAAAGACAATTTAAATACAACTCAAAAGTTATTAAATCCATTGAAACTGAGTCTAAACTTAACCGACAAAGCCATGGATTGCGATGAAGTGGACGGCGGGGTTGTGTCCACATTCGCGTGTAAGTCACCGATAATTGAGACCGAATTACATCAAAATGAAGATTCGGTTGAAAACAATGAAACAAATAAGAGATTAACCGCTCATTCATCGCACTTAGAGATTATTGAAGCCATGAAAAAGGGGTATAAATCCAACTGTGCTTATAATCCTTACAATACCTATAATTCAGTAATTTATGTTCCAGTGCTCTCAACTTTCTCACCAAAACTGGTCTTTTGCCGTTCACTTTCATAAGTGCCGAAGCGGTCTTTTGGGCCAAAAATACTATCGATAGCATAACAACCGAAGGAATGGCTATCTCTTTATTCCAATCAATGATTGAATCAGACCTCATATGTCACGCGTCGGGAGATAAGAGTCAACCCTTTAAACACGGGTTTTATTTGTATTGCATTTTAGACAACACTATAGACGTTCAGACCTTTAAACAGGACAGTGATATTCAAATGTTTGAAAAGGAATGGATGGAAGCCGTGATCGTTCCTCAAAGCAGCCAGGCCAAAAACTATGAGCAATGGTATACCACTACCAATGAAATATTTTCCAATGGCCTGTCGTCTGAAGTCCAGGGTATTTGACATTTCATTCTGTTATTCGACTAAAGATTATAAAACTAATGAATGTTTTGTCGAAAAGACTTCACTTTAAAGAACACAATCTTAGACTTAGACGACGGCTCTAAGAACGGTAGAGTGGAATGGGTTAACCTTAAGTACCACAGCGTCTATGATCCGGAACAGGCGTTTGAAGTAATCATTGAATGGATGGTCGCCACTGGAAACTCAATCTCAGAGATAGTGATGGGTTGGAGTCGGAAAACAACGTCTACTGGACTTCATTTGGTTCCCATTCCCGCCGATCCCTTTGCGCTGCCGTTTTCAAGTAAATCGGATCCATTGAGAGGTCCGATATATATCACTATAAATATCGATAGTTTGCCGAAAATCGCAACAAAACTACTCGAAGGTTAGGATTGTTTGAAATGAATGTGAAATTGGGTTTTAATAAAGTGTTGACCCCTAAAGGTGAGGGTCTTTTCAATTTTCAGGAAAGGATTTTAGTTAAATTTGGTTTCATACCATTCCACGACCCGACCACTGATAACCAGAGACAGTTTGTTCACGTGTCCGGAAGTATATTCGTAATGATTCCGAGCAAAAATCCCGCGTCTTCTCCGTATAAGAGCGCCCGAAAGAGGGGAAAGTTTGTGAAGGTTTTCATTGAATTGTGTTTTAGTTTATATGACTTTAAATAAACTTTTGAATCATTGAAAGGTTGACGACAACGACACCGCCTGTAGTCCGCACGAGGAATACATAACCCGTCACTTCTCAGGTGTGAAACAGGCCGGGGAGTCCGCGAGAATCGATGCAAAAGTAAACGCTTTTGTTGTTTTGTAAACAAATAATGATTGAATGAATTGATTGACTGAACCATAGATTGGATTCCTCTGGTGTTGGAATTACATGATAACCAAGAGGTGGAAGACAGGAGTGACCGGCGATGAGAACTCTATGAGAAAAATAATGGAAGACTTTCGGGCTTTTTGTGAAAACAAAAACCAAAGGCTCAGTCAGTTTTGGGAAAACTATTATTTGAAAGGAATTCAACAAAACGTCAATGAATTCAACATTTGATTCAATATTTTGTATAATTTTATTATTAATTGTCTTTTATTTGAAGGCTTTTTATGAAATGTTTTCTAAAACTCTATTTCATTTGAATTTATATTTATTTTTGTTAAGAAATAATAAAAAGTATTAAATAATTGATAATTAAGTGAAAGGTCTTAAAGAGAGATCAGTTTTGAGCGAAAAAAATACAAATCGTGTAAAAACTATACAATTATTTAAATGAAAAACTTATCAATCAATCAATCATTCAATCAATTGCTGTACAAATGAAACAAAAATAAAACAATTGAATAAAAATTAACCAAAAATTTGAGAAATAATTAATTTTTGTGTTTTTTGTTCGCTTAAAGCCTTTCATTAAATATATATTAATCACCAAAAGCTGCGATCAATTCAATAGTATTTGAGTATTAATTGATTTCTATATTTAGGGCTTAACTGCAGCTCAAAGTTAACGTTAATTGACTGTTGACTTAGAAATTACTATAAATTCAAGTAATTTAAACATCAGTTGCAATGAAATCGGTTTTGCTTTCAAAACAATTATAAATAATTTGTTATATAATATAAATGCGATTCTCTTTCCATACAAAGTATACTATCTCTCAATGAATGGCACGAAAAGTAAAGTAAATATAAGTTTTGTATTGTTTTTACAGAAAACAAATATTTTTACTAAATATTGAAATATTAATCATTAAAAGCATTTTATGCACAAAAATGTGAATATGATTTCAAAACTCAATAAATTGTAAAATAAAGTGATTTTAAGATAAAATTAATCTAAAAATGAAATGTTTTTGAAGTTATTATTAAACTTATGATTATTTCTCTCAATATTTCCTATAATTTAATGAAAAATAAGTTTTTTTTTGTAATTTTATTAAAAATTATTTTCATTTTAATTGATTTAAACCTAAATATAAAGTAAAATAAAAAAATATATTAAAAGAGGATTTCATTCACAAAAGATTTGAAGAGATATTAAGGTTTGACCGAAATTCTAGAGCCAACCCCTTATAACAGGGGGTTTATTCTTGTTCTCACAGCATATCCGGTCAGAGATTAGGATTGGTTTAAATAAATACTGAAACATAAAAAGGTGACAAAAAAGGGGTAAAAATGGATAATAAGAGCACTTTTAGAAAATAATTGGAAATCTATTGAATCGGTTGTGAAATAAGGGTTGAGTTAAGCTGTCATTCAATGGCATCGCAGGCATGGCTTCAGTGAAATGTAATATTAATAATGATATTAACATTTGAGGTGTTTTTGTGTTAATAATAAACTATAATCTAATCCCTAATTAAAGTTGAGGTCTAATGAAGGGTTTGATTAAAAACATTTTGTCCCCCTTTGGACTCGTATATATCGGCGCCTTCTTGTAGTGCTCTATCAATTCGTCTAAAGTACTGAACCTTCTCTGTCCGATACAATATACCCCTTCGTCGTAGTGAACGCGAAAGTGTTTGTTTCTTAAGGGGGCCTTCAATGACACAGAGAAGTCGCCCACCTGTGCAATTAGCAATTATAGCAAGGTCAGATTCAATTGATTAAAATGTATGTTAAGTTCAATTGTAAATTTTTGTTGACAATTGGAGGACAGTTGTATTTTTATGTATTCTTAACACAACTTATGCTAATCTCTAATGCTTTTACCTTATATAAGGGTTGATATCTGTCCCAAACCTGTCCCTAAACCTAAACCTAAACCTAAACCTAAACCTAAACCTAAACCTAAACCTAAACCTAAACCTAAACCTAAACCTAAACCCAAATTGATTGAAGTATTTGTTTATACTTTCATTACATTTGAGATAATATAGACGTTTATATAGGAAATGGTTTATATACTAAATTGACATTGATCATAACTCTGATAACTCTAATCACTTGATAACTTCTTAATTAGGAAACCTTACACTCAATACTAACGCACAACTGTCCCCAAAGTACGTAAAAACACTTACATTAGTCTCACTGTCCCTTATAATGAAGTCCCCGTCTTGTGCCCACTCGTTAAGCATTCTATCGCACTGTCCTCTAGAAATGGTCCCGAAATACCAAATCCGGTCATTGACTTCATTTTTGGTCACAAAAGCCATTCTATTCTTGTTTTGAACTAATGGTGAGCCCATAACTGAGCCCAGACTCGGAGTATGTCTTGAATTAAAAAGATCTGAAGTGTCGTCCAAATTGTCGTTAACCACTTGGACGTAGTTCTTGGGGACGAGACCAACCTCTCCTAATTGGTTGCGTGCCTTCCACCAGTCGGGGTCATTCACTGGCCTCTCAATGATCTCAAGTCTTTCATTCTTCTGAAAACTCAATTCCTCTTCATTTTGGGACTGAAATGAATACAAAGCGATCACAAAATCCAAAACTGAATTAGCGGTCGGAGAAGTGCTGCCATTGTTGGCCATAACCGGCACTCTATGTCTCGGACTTTCATTATTGGAATCGTTGACTAATTTAGTGTTTTTTGATTGGATTTGTTGTTCCAAACGATTATTCATTGAATCAGAAGTCTCTTCGCAGACATAATTGGATGGAAACCAACCGACGGCGCCGTTAAGCTCTCCCTTCCACCAGCCGTCCGATGACTTCTCCATAACCGTAACCTTTGACCCCTTGACTAGAGTTAATTCATCGGATTGTTGTGATTCGTAGTTGTATTTCACAAACGCTGTTATCTTTAGGTAATTAGTGGTTGAAGTGGAGGTCGAGCCGTCGGCCGACAGCCCTTTGGCACTAATGCCCGGTCGGGGAAGACTGTTGTTCGGCGAACACGTGATGTTTATGTCAACCGCTTTGGTAGCTATGGGTGAAGACAACGGACTGTTCTGTCGGTGAGAGTCAGTCTTCTTTCGGACTCTTTTCCGAATGCTATCAAAAAGGGATGGCTTTTCTCTCTTCACGTAATTTGAAGGAACAAATCCCGACTCGTTTCGGGCGTTAAGTACTTTCCACCAGTGCTTTGAGTCATCCAAGAGAACCAGTCTTTCATTCTTCTTGAGGTTTAACTCTTGTGATCCCTGGGCTGAGTAGTCGTACTTCGCTATCACTACCACCTCTTCACCCGATTTACCTTCAATTGGATCCGAAATAAGACAAACAAAACAACAATTGGTTTCAATTCAGACCTGTTTTATGGTTTGACATAATTGTCAATCAATTAACAGATAATTCAATGCTTTTTATGGTTTCCTTTGGTTTCCGCCCAACAGTGCCAACACTTACACCACTTTTGGACACAAGTGTTGATTGTCTTAAAGCCAATCAATAAATGATTGAATGATTGATTGAAAGCCAAATAGTCATCAATAAAATGACATAAAAGACAAAGAAGTGATGAAAACCTTTAAAACCATTACTTCTGTTGACATTTGTTTGCAATCATTGCTACAAAACATCAAAAACTGATTCATTCACTCAAAGCGGGTCTCAGTTTTGCTGTAAATACTCGAACCTCTAGTCATCACTAATTCACTGAACGCTTGCATTCACTGAACACTAGTGTTGACACAAATGTCGAGAGTTGTGAGACTCATATGAATTACGACTGAAATGAAGAGAAAACGTATAAATGTTTTCATTCATTGATTGGATGTTTGTTTTGATGACGTAATGAAGACTTTGGACTCAAATTGAGTGCAAAATTCAATTCATCTTTAAATCAATTGTCGATTACTTTTGGATCTAATAATTGAGATAATCATCACTTCTTGGACTCAAAATGGCCTCAAATTATAGACAACTAATTGAGTAATGATTTGAAAACAAATTTATATTAAATTCAATTAACTTTTAATTGATTTTCAGTGAAATGAGAGCCAAATGTCTATCAAATCATTGCTTTGTTTTGGTTTTGATGTTATTTTTGACTAATTTTATGAAAAGTTTGTTTTCATTACAAATAAATTGTATTTCAATTAAAACTGAGTTTTATTTTCAGATAATTATAGTTTGACTTCAATTCTGGGCTTTAATTACGTTTTTGTTTATATATTAAACGACAAAACAAATCATTTAATCATATATTTGACAATCAGTTCAACGATTTTCACATTATTTTCAAACTATTTATTAATTTCAGGTATTTTTCACTGAATTTTGATTTCACTTTAAATTTGATTTCATTTTCAGATTCAATGCTTTTATTGTTTTTGTTGTCATTTCTCTCCAATTATTGTTTCGTTTATGTCTTAAATCAAATGAAAGCACAATTGAATTCAAGTTTCTCTTTGGGAGAGATGTTTATCGTGAGTCAGCTGTCGGTGTCATACCTGTCCACTTCGGTGTCATGTGTTGTCTCACATCTGTTTAATTCAAATGGGATTCAATTGTTTTGTGCAAAAAACACATCAAGTCTTGTAATTCAAGTAAAGTTTTGTCAAATGTTTTGATGTTTTTATAAAAACATTAAATATTTTGATTGAATTTCAGATCCTTTTCATTGGAATTGCATTAATCTTTTGGATCGAAATATTTATCATTAATTTGGGCCCAAAAAGGGGCAAAATGTTGGACATAACCCTCATTTCAATGATAATATCTGTCACTTACTTTCTGTTATATTTTTGCATCAAAACTGAACCAATTGTTTGGTTGAATGACTTTGTATTCAATGACAGAAACAGAGTATATATTGAATGAAAAATTGATAAAAGAGTTCATAAATTGATTGAAATGTTGTTTCAGATAAACCTTTTGGTCATTTGGGCGACGATTATGTCATTTGTAATGGTTTTTGCAATTTATTACTCAAACAAAGGTCACTCAAAGTGGACAACAATTATACGAAAGATATTTCATATTTTGATTTCAATTATATATTTGTTTGGAATTCAAATGGATTTAAATTTTTTGAGTTTTAGTTCTTCCGCTGTTTTCGTGATATTTATGTTCATTGAAGTAATATTTCAGTCATTTCTGCCATAAATACTAACTTTTCTTCTAATCTATAGGTCATTAGGATTAGAAAAATACCCCCTTTTGGGCAACAAATTGAAATTGTTTTTGATAAGTTTAGAGACGAGAAGGACAGGGGGTTATTGACGTTAACACACATTTACCTATTGGTCGGCTGTTCTCTACCCATTTGGTTGACCTATTCTTATAGTCCACTATTGCTGGCCAGCGGTGTAATAACCGTGGGTTTCGGTGACAGCGCCGCCTCTATTGCCGGCACTCTATTTGGAAGACATCACTGGAAAGGGTCTAAAAAGACTTATGAGGGAACGTTAGCCGCAGTTATAACTCAAATCATTGTTTGTTTGTTTATTATACAATATTTTTCAGTAAATATTTTAATAAATTGTTATTTAATGACAAAAATAATAATAATATCATTAATAACACCAATAATTGAGTCCAATATCAGAGAAATTGATAATTTATTGCTTCCTTTGTATCACTTGTTGTTTGTTTTGCTTTTGTTTTGATTTTGTAGTCATTTTTCAAATTATTTGTTAATTATTTGAATATTAATTAAAATTTATTATATTTTTTGATATATTTATTAAGTTTTCTAAGATTTTTGAAATAAATTTGTTAAACAAGGAATGAGTGAATGCCTATAATCTCTGTTCTGAGTATAAGGTCTAAGAAAATATTTAAATAAAACTGATTTAGTAATTAACCCTAAATTGACCATTGTACATTATTACCATTGTACATTACCATTGTACATTACCATTGTACATTACCATTATATATTACCATTATATATTACCATTGTACATTACCATTATATATTACCATTGTACATTACCATTATATATTACCATTGTACATTACCATTATATATTACCATTATACATTACCATTATATATTACCATTGTACATTACAGTAATTTATCGTTCTTATGAACTTAAATTTGCCAGGGTTTTAATTCAAAAGAATGATTATAACTTTACATAAGATAGAAATTCTTGATAAAATCAATATTAAATAAAAGAGTAAATGAATTGAATTATAAGTCAATGCTATTATGTGTTATACAGTAAAATATCATTTATATCAACCATGGCTTTTGTCATATTCTTGTTTTTGTCATCACTTTTGTAAAACACTTACCCTTTCCCTATAAACCTAATAGTAAAAAGTATTGATTCTGTCTAGTATCGTTTTTGTCAGATATTGAATTACTGTACATCACTAATTTTTGCCATCTTTTAGAAAACATTTTGTGTAAAATATGATTAATTTTATCAATATTTGAAAATTAATTTTTTAAAGGTTTAAAATTGTCATAAAGTAATATAAAATAACTAATTAAGGGTCAAATGGGAGAAGTTCACCCCGAGCAAGTAATGTATCGATTTTGATTAGAATTTCACGCTGAATTCAAAAATCGAAACCATTTTTAATTTACCTTGCTAATTTTTAAATTATTCAACTTTTCTTGATAAATTTCAAAAATTTTAAATTTTTTATTTTTATTAATTTTAAATGTAAAACCATTTATAAAAAATTTGTTTTAATATAATAAAAGTTAATCATTGTTATAAAATTAAAAATTATGTTTTTATCACAAATTATTTAATAATTATTATGACTATAATTAGTTATTGATTTCGTTATCAATTTCAGTCTCACTTTCATAATGATTTGGTTTCTTTTCGAGACCAGGATATGATTGACCCAGGTCATACAAAAAATGACCGAACTTTTCACATAAAAATACTTTATTAAATTTTTATATAACTTATATAAAAATATTTTATTTACCAAATGACATGTTTCCGAGGTTTCGGAAATATACATATTGGTCTATATAGCCATCAATTGCGTCATCGGTTCGGTATGAATGGATCCAATTGTCCAAATCGCCCCATTTCCTCTCAATATGATTTGTTGTCACTACCCTATGTCCTAGATAAATTTTTATGCTTATTTAAAATTTACAATGTTAAATCTGATTTATTACTACAATTACCTTGACCAGGCATATCTTCATGACTAACAAATTCATGTTCGTGATTGACCCAACTGTGGGAATGCATTCCTAATTGAATAATCGCGTCACTTGTAACACGCCCACGATTGCGCCCATCAGTGTATATAACTGATTGTTCTTCAATATTCGCGGCCAATAGAACGAGAAGATTTTCATCATTTCGTTGAGCTGCACCCAAACGACGAAAAACAACTCTTTGATCTGTGCGATCAAATGCGCCCCATACCCACTGATCTTCATTAACCAGATGGTTACCGCGATTGTATTTTCGGGTGACTAAGTGGTGTTCGTCAACCTAAATATCAGAAAGTTTTCATTGGATAGTTATATAATAATAGAATAAATCACATAGGAAAAGGAATATCCTGCAATATTTAAAAGTTTACCTCAACCTCATGTCCAGGGCCTCCAACTTTATGTTGAATAACGTGTTGACTGCAGACATCCCTACAGAATGAATACCATTCCACTGCAGTTTGTACATTAACCTCAACAAATGCTGGAACAGTGGTAACCGGTAGTCGGCAGACAAATGAATACGTCAGATGAAGGAGTTCTTGAACTGACAAATGAGTGTGTTCCACCCAGGTGTTATGAGCCAATGACTTCTCAATGTAAACATAGTTGCGCCGGCATGTCTTACAATAAACTGCAAAACCGAGATTATTTTTGGGTCTTATCTTAAGCCCCATTTCATGAGTTTCATCTCTTGTGTGAGGGCAAATATATAGGTTTGCGATTGGTGATGGCAAAACTCGTAGATTCTGAAGCCATTCAATGGTTTGTAGACCTGTGCCTATGGTGGCATTGATGTTATAGCCAATGATAGGTCGACAAGCATTTATCAC
>JAQGAT010000021.1:0-103940 GCA_034687845.1 Pantelozetes paolii | reverse complement strand
TAATTTATATAATAAAAGGGATATTAAATACGATATAATAATAAATCATATGTTTATTGCAATTATATTTAGTATTTGTCTAAAAATACATTGAAATTGATGTAACATTTCCACTGATCTACTTATACAACGACTCCCTTACCTCTCATTTGGTCACAACTTATCGTTTGATGGTTTCATATATTCAATCAAATCATTGTTCATCTGTTAGTCATCTCTATCTTTAAGACACTTTTCATTTGAGAATAAAGTCATCTAAAAGTAAATCAATTAAAACATAAAAAGTATTCAAACCTTGAATTCCTTGTCAATTGGTTTAGACATTTAATTCAATCCACTGTTCCTCTAATCGTATGTTTAATTTGTTCAAACCTTCATATCTATTGAAATGATTGAATAAAATAATAATTAGTTTCAAATTATCTTCAAATCTTCAAATATTATCTGAAAATGACTGCAATTCTTGAATTCAAACATCAATTTGAAGTATAATATATTTTTGCAACAATTAAATAGACTTTTAAACAATTTGTAAACAATTTTCACAAAATCTTTACTAAAATTAAAATTTAATTCAAAACTCAATTATTGTTATGAAAATTTAATTTCAGTGATAACTCATTAGATCTGTCGTTACGTTAAGCGATCTTCAGTGGAAACATTAAACCGCTAACTATAAGCCAAACCCTTACAATGAGTTTCAGCCCCTGATTGACACAAATAGGTGTCAATAGATATCTTCTAAAACTTAATTCAATTCTTTTGAATATATTTCTTGTTTTAATTAATTCAGTGTTGAATACAATGTGAATGCCATACAAGTCATGAATTTTGCATTTCCTATTGATTTCTATAAGAATTTCATGAATTGTATAAAACATTAAATAAAATCAAAATATAATCAAAATTTGAGACAAAATGAAAGAAAATTCAATTTTTATTCAAAACTATTCAAACATTTAATTAGTTTTTATACAAGTCTTCAACTCTTTAGTGATTGAATCGACAAAACCGTTGGTTTGAAATGCAATCAAATGTTTCATAACTTCATTGATATCTTTAATCCCAGTCCTAAACCAAACTTGATTTTTGAGTGAAGACTCAAATGAAGTGGTGTTGAGTTGAAAGCATACAAAACCCAATGAAAAATCCATTGGATTTGTGAAAACGCATTGAACGGGAATGGGATCCGGGAGTTCGACTTCTCCGATGTCATCCCCATAGAGATTTCGGGCCGAAGCACAGGTATATCCATAACAATAATTGATAGCCCGGCCAACAAGCTCTATGTCGTCGACTCTTCTTAATAGGCGATGAGTGAAGTAAATCGTATGAATGGAGTGATGGACGGGTAGTTTAAAAGTGTAATCAATTGGATATATATTTTTTTCAAAGAAACATGTCGTCCAAGAAAGCGGTTCTATAGGTGTCAATGGTTTGTCAATAGTTATCAAAGGGGTTGTACTAAAAAGGGGCAAATTATTAGTGGTTTTGCCGACAGTTATGAAATCGGTTTCCAAATCAAAGACAACTAATTTGTTGTTCCTCTCAAACGGGAGAACACAATAAGGATATGATATCTTCTGACTCTCTATAAACCCAAACAATTTTGAGGACAAGGTTTGACTCAAATCATAGAAAGTCGTCAAATAGTTGAGCTCTTTTCGGACGGTAGGTATTCCCCAAACACGAGGAGGTCTTTGGTCTAAGTATGGGAACTCCCGGTCCAGAGGAAGCTTACGAAGAATGGAATCCGAAGACAAACACCACTCAAGTCTTCGTTGAATCAAATCATTGAAGTTCTGATCAATCTTTAAGTCAGACATCAAATGATTGATTGTTTCCGGCATTTGTTGTAAGCCTTCGAGTACTGTATTCGTGAAGAATAAGGACTGATATAACGGATCCAATAGTTTTCGGTGTCTATCAAACACTAACGCAGTTCTGGTCTGATATCGGGGATCATCGCTAAGACCTTCAATCCATTGATTAAGACATTAGACATAAAGATAATGAAAACAAATGATATAAACCTTTAATCGGTCGATGAGAGTGAGGCCACGGAAACTCCTTCTCGTCAATAGAGTCCGGGTCAGTACAAAACTCCTTTATAAGTGATCGCTTGACGAACTGATTCGGGTCTTCAGTGGTCACATCCGGTGGTAATGTCTGAAAGCATTCAAATATCTTTCGTTTACTCTTTGCCTTCCATTGGATCCGAAACATATAATTGGATACATCTCTCCCGGGTTTAGGTCCCCAACCCTTTCCCCAATGGTATCGCTGGACATGTCTTAGACTTAAAGTTAATCTCATTTTCAGAAATCAATAATAAATTAAATTTTTGTTTATTTTGTTTACAAAACGTGAAAACATTTCAATACTTTTGCGAACCTTTGATGACATCTATTGATTGAAAGGCAAAACAAATTATAAGAATATTCTGTCGTTTGAAAGCAATTTGAAAATATATACCCCTTTGAAGGCTTTCAACTCAAATAATGTCCAAAATCTCCCCTTAATTGACATTTTTTCGTCAAAAAAAATAACTTTTAAATTAAAATAAATGAAAAAAAGTTTGAATTAAAAAATGAATTCATTTTTTATTGTATTTTAAGTAAAAAACAAAAACAAATAAAAATTAAAATAAAATAGAAATAATTGATGACTAATAACAACGACGTGAAGATCCCGGGTATCTGTTCTTCAGCTCAACTTTGAATTGTCTAAAGAGTGCTCTATTCCTCTCCTGTTCTAAATCCTTCTCCTTATGAAAAGAGTCGGCGGTTTTGTATCTTTTATGGATAACAAACGCTTTGTTGAGAACTGAAAACTTATGGCCCGACACATGGAGTTCACATACCTTTCCGTTCAATGATATAAAAGATATTTGAATTTAAAACAACAAAAAATGAGTAAATGATTGAATACTTGACTAATTCTGTTGAAGCCGTACTGACGGAACCGCTCGTCATAGGGGGGAACGGTATTAGGGCTGAGGTAGAAGGGCTCCCACGGGTCTCTCCACAACACTTCAAATAATATCCCAAACTTAGCGGACGCCGAGTCCTTCTGCCAGTTCTCATAATCTGTATGCTTCTGACACTTCCAACACAGCTCTATATAAAAGGGTCGGGCATTCATGGTCTCAATCATTCGCAACAAATCCGGTTTGTCTTTTGGTATGAATTGGTTTAATGTCTCAAAGTTTGGATTTGACTCAACCTTTATGTTCACTTCATAGGCCGGCACTACATAAACAACCTTTTCTTTCTTGTGCTGCTCTGAAAACAGTTGGTTCTGAAGCGCAAAATCATAAAACTGTTCATAAAGACCATCGTTAGGCACGAGATCCACGTCCACTACAAACGTATACTCTGTCAGTGCATTACGTCGGCCGACATTCCGCAACAGATTGTTAGGATAGGCGACCCCTGAGTGCCCGTAATTTACTTCATTTGATTGAATAGATTTGAGAAGACTTTCAATTGAATCACAATTTCTTTCATTAGAGATGACATTAACGGGAAGTCTTGGGGAGAGAGTTGTGGCACCGATTGCTGGCTTCGGAACAATCAATGGGTAAACCAAATGGAAACTCGTGTTCCGACGGATCGATGGATAACATCGACGTAAGAGTAATATCGTTTCGATGGCTAACGGAATGTCTTGAGTTAAGGCAAACACTGCTATTGAGGACAAACCACGCCATCGATGGGACAGAAGATCCAAATTATATAATTGAGAAACACTTGTCTGCGAAACAAGACTTATGTCGTGTCGGATGTGATTACGAGATCCTAATGACTGACATCTAATCCAGAAGTTTATGATATGATATTCACCCGAAGAGTCCAAAACACTGGTTTGAGTGACCATTGCGTACATCTGTTTGCGGTCAAAGTCGACGTCAAAGTCATTGTATTGATTGAAACCATTACTTGTCATCAAGTCTTCAGCCTTTCCTCTCTTCCGGCGTTCACTCCGTTTGGACTCCAATTGACTCAATAATGTCATATGAATTACCTTTCAATACAAACATTACATCAATTGATCCAACCTTTGATGGCATACCTGTAAGACAGCGATGACAAAGACCAGGAACAGTACAGCCCTTCTCCAGAAGACAGCCATTGATTGCAATTATTTTAAAGACATTTCTTTGATATCTGTTTGACTTAAACCACAATTCAATGAATATATCATTAATTTTGACTCAAATAATGATTTGACACAACATTTGGCAAACATTTCACTAAATCTTTGGTTTTATTTGTGATTAAAACAAAAATTCATTCAAAAAATGACTAAATGTTGACATTTTCTGCACTTTTTTTGTTTTCATTCAAACCTATTAGTGATGAGTCAGA
Source organism: Pantelozetes paolii (assembly GCA_034687845.1). Lineage (NCBI taxonomy): Eukaryota > Metazoa > Arthropoda > Arachnida > Sarcoptiformes > Oribellidae > Pantelozetes > Pantelozetes paolii. The sequence goes on along the minus strand of JAQGAT010000021.1, from coordinate 99,570 downwards.
TGTGAGCACTGTATTTGATATTTGAATTAACCAAGATCATTGTAAGATCATTGCATTCACATCACATGATTGTGAGGTTTTATATATATATCTAATTAATTGAGAAATAAATTAATATTTTTGAATAAAATTAATAAAAATTTATTTGAAATGAAATAAAACAAAAACTTTTGACTCAAAAATGAGTGCAAACATAGACTCGGATTCAAAGTGTTGTGAAAAATGACATTATTTTTGTTGAAAACATTGTTTTCCTTCAAAATGTAAACAAAAACGTGTTTTTCATTCAAAACTAAATCAAAGTTTGAATTATGTATTGGTTTCACAAAATTAGGGGTAAATTGAGATCAATATTCAAATTATTTTTACATTTCATAAAACATTGCTTTTAATAGCACTCAAGCCATCGCACCGACAGTTGTGGACCTCTTGTGTCCGATGGCAACAAACACTTCCCTCTGAATCACTATCAGAGACACCAATCCTTACCACAGAAGCCGAGAAGACATACGAAGAGTCGTTAAGACATTCAGACTATTTCGGAGTCAATAAACTCTTTACTGTCCGTCAGTTGTTTGAATCGAGAGCTCATTTCGGCCACAAATTAGGGACACTTAACCCATATATGACTCCTTACCTCTTCGGCAACCGTTTGGGAACTCTTATCTTTGATTTGGACCAAACGGCTCAACGATTACGGGAAGCGCTTAACTTCACGGCACACATAGCCTTCAGGGGAGGAATCGTTTTGTTCATCAATCGATCGATTAATGTATTCAAAGGTTTTGTGTTTTATTTGAACCAAAAGTTAAATCAATTTTTATCCTAAAAGACAATACATTTGATCGAAAAGACAGCCAAAGAGTGCGGACAATACAGTCACTGTCGGGAGTGGAGGAGCGATGCGTTTTATGACACCACCAGATATTACGGTGCAGTCACTCGGTTACCCGATTTAATCATATTTATGAGTACAATGAATAATGTCTTTGAAACACATCCCGCGGTCACCGATTCAGCGAAGCTATTGATACCAACGGTGGGTATTGTTGACACCAATAGTGACCCGACACTCATCACATACCCGATTCCGGCCAACGATGACACCCACTCTTCAGTTGAGTTGTTTTGCAAACTCTTTAAGCAATCAATACTTTTAGGACAAGAAAAGAGAAAAAAAATATTAAATAATGAAAAACTAAAACAAAAAATGATTTAATATTTCATTTAATTTCAATAAAGTGTTCAATAATTGCATTAATTGTTTGTTTACTCAACAGTTGTTTACTTTATTTCATATAATAAAAGAAAGAATAGTTTGGGTGACAAAATGAAATGACCAAGGGAAGGGTACAGTGCCAAGGGTGTAGTGGCACCAAGTTCACTTATGCTGTCATTCAGTTCTGTTTCAAAATAAATGACTAAAAATTGAATTTCTATTCAAATGTATATAAAGTGCACACAATTTGAACCTTAATTTAGGCGTTGAGTTGAACACTGAAGCACTAGAGAACTAAATGGATTTAACCGATCCATTGGTGCTCTGGTGTATGTGTAAGACTGTCTACCAGTGCACAGATACTGCCGGTAATTATTGACTGATTGTATCAGTGTTTCAGTGCTTTATCAGATTTAATATGTTTTTCAATTCAAACAAACTTTAAGTAAATGTACTCTTAATGTAATATTGACTACAGAAGTGTCGTGCGGTATAACACTATGACCTTTGATCCACACACCTCTGCACTGGCTATAGCTATACGTCCTATAAGTCCTATCCTTTTATCTGTTATGATATTCAGTTTTAATAATTTTTTGCAACCAATGAACCAATCATTTCATTGATATTAAAGCTAATCATTAGTTAAGGACTGATTTGCAGACGAATCGCAATAATAGCTATTATTTGTTACTATTTTTACATTCATTTCAATCACTTTTCAATCAACTTTTGACTCAATCTTTTAAATTGAAAATAAATTTTCTCCAAATTTTGATTATTATTTAATAAATAGTGATTTTTGGTATATATTTGACACCGAAATACCTAATCATTAGTTTTTATGGCACCCAATACTGACAAAAGTTCTGACCTTTCAAACAAACCCTTCAAACAGAGGAAACCTTTGAGTGAGTATTCAATTATTTAACCATTAGTTAAGCGTTTTGTTTTACATCTGGCCATTCATTCAGTGGTTTAGCTAAATATCACTTGATTTGATTGAATGTATTAAAACTGATCATGGTCAGAAGAGATTCAATAGAATATAACAATTAATACTAAAATGACTCGTTTTGACACCACTTTTACATCACTTTATTCGCAAACTTCAAATCCATATAAATATTACCCTCTTTGAATCAAAGTTACACTTTTTTCCATTCTTTGATTCCTCTTCCTCCTCGTCTACCACTACCGCCACTACCCCTACCCCTATCTTAGTTAATTTACTATTTTAGTAAAGAAACAGATGTTTTATCTTTGAGATTGAATGATAATTAGGAAACATTTGAAACAAAGTTGTGAATTGAAATTTCCTTGTTCATATCATATTACAAACAGTTCCACAGAAAATGTTATTTTAAAACTAAGTTTTGATTTCATTACTTAATCTTTCGTCGATTATTTCATACTTTATTTCAAAGTACTGACAAATTATCATTAACTGAACTGAACAAGGTGATAAACTGAAATATATTTATTAATCCATAATTTCATAACAAATGAAAGAAAAACAAAATTTATTTGAATTACAATTAATAACAAATTTATTTCAATTCAATAGCCACTCGAAGGGAAGAGGTTTGCGGAATAAGGGCCAAATTCCCGACCAAAATACCGGTGCGTATGACATGTCTTACACTCTTAGACTAGTTTTCATTGCAGTCATTAATCAATTCTTATAATTCACACAAAAGACTAGAATTTGTTTTAATCACAGATTGTTTAAAATAGTTTTGATAATAGAGTGGTATTTATGAGATGACATGGATATCTGGATATGTTTGGGATTTTCCATGTTTTAGTACAAAGAAATGATTCATTTCTCATCTTTTCATATAATCTTCTCATTAGTCCTAATCTTATGGATAAAAAGATTATAAATAATCTTTATTTACATTTTAACCCCTTTTTCCAAATACTATGAAATATTTATATAATTGACTTTTTTATTGACCCTTAAATATAATAGTTTGTGCAAGATAATGTTTGCACAAAAATGTCTATAAATATAAGAGATATAATGAAATTGACGACAAATTGAATACAAAGACATTACAAACAAAATTTGATTGAATAAACAATTTATTTGATTATATGCTAGAGATTTGATAAAAACACTGATATTTGAAATAAAATTGTTTTTCAGTTCAAATGAATAGATTTTCAATTAATTATTGACTTATTTTTCACTTATTTTTCAATTTTGAGAAAAATTTAGTAAAAACTCAAAATTTAATCAAAAATTTCTAAACAATTAAAACTCATATTTCAGGTAATCGTTGAGAAGTATTGCAAAGAGAAAAGTCTTCCGGGTTTAGACAAAACAAAGTTTTTAGTACCACAGGAGCTACCGATGGCGACCTTCGTTACAATTATCAGGTATTTAATTGTCTTTAAAATTCATTCAATTGAAGAGTTATTAACAATTTATGTGTCATTGTTCTCACACTTTAAACCCTTTATCAAGAGTTGAAATCAGATAACGATATAAACTTTTAATTGTATTTTGTTTTCAATAACAGATTTGAAGGCAATCTCAATGAAAAAAATAGTAAATTTGATTGAAATCTTTTTGTCTTCAAATGTGTTGCCAACGGATTTTAAATGTCATTTTTCATACCTTTCCAGTCCTTAATGTCAATCAATATTTTATATCTTTGTATTCCACTAATGATTGAATTGCTGTCCACAGGAATCGGATGCAATTGAACTCAACGCAAGCCTTTTATTTAATTATTAACAACAAAAGTATGGCTAATATGACTAAAACCATGGCTGAGGTATACAAGGAGAACCGGGATGAGGACGGCTTCCTCTATGTCACGTATGCCTCGCAGGAAATGTTTGGTTCTTCGCTTCACATAACTCTTTGCGATCACCGAAACGATTAAAAAATATGTTTGAAATGTTGTGTAAATATTAAGTGTATATAAAATCACAAACTTTTTTATACCTGAAAAACATTTTATTAAAAAATGAATGAAATTATAATAAAATCACAAAATTTTTAATCAATTTTATTATTAATACAATTATTATGTCTTTAAATATACTTTTAATAAATAATTGATTTCTTAAACCATTAAACGACTGAAGTATTTGATGCCTGAGTTGTGGAACTGATGTTTGAATTAATGGATGGATTGATAGCCAGATCTGTTTGAGTGATGCGTTTCGAGCCCTCGACTAAGATGTCGTGAAGAGTCTTAGCGAAGTTGACCTGAGTTTTGATTGTCATTATGTATTGGTTATACGAAACAGAGTCTGAATTCATGTTAGAGGACGGGTCGACAACATTGTCTGTTTTGTTAACATTGAACGGCAAATACAAATGACTATCCCTGGCCTGTATCGCACACTCAAGTATTGTTTTCTGTATAATAAATGGTTAAACACTTTGTTTAAGATAACAATTGGTGTAAAGACTCACTAAATGTAATTCAATTTGATTGCAAATCGAGAAGAAGTCTTCCAATGCTTTGTCAAATCGGGGAACGTTTTCTTCAGACGTTTTACTGATAAACAAATCAATCATTAATTCAAACATAAGTTTAAATCCATTTATGTTTCATAACATACAGTCCGCTATCTATTTGGGAGTTGTGCTGAATATTAGTGGCCGCGACTCTCATCAGTGTCTGTTTGTAATTGTTATTAAAGCAATAGTTTAGTGATTATAAACACTTATAAACAAAAGTTCAAAATTCAGGGGCATTTCAATCAACAGTAAGGACTGAAGAAAGTTTTTTTTTAATATTTGGTTAATCAGTGAATAAATATTTCTAACAAATGATAGCCCAGTTTGAGAAAAGTATCAGGGTTGTCTCGTGTCTACAGATATATATAGCTGTCTATCAATATCTTGATAATTGCAAAGTTCAGGGCATTTATTACTTTGCATTTGAAATGAAGTTATTTATAGACAATTGAAAAAATTATGTTTTGACTGAAACCACAATCAATGAGTGAATCAATGATTAGATAATAAAACTTAAAAAAAAATTGAAGTTTAAATCAAATGTGAATTAAATGCACAAAAATATTGTGAAATATATAACGAAATGAATGAAAGAGTGATTTACAGCCAAAGAGTCCTTCAGAGACCAAACCAATTGTCTCACTCTTGCTATCAAATCAAACTTCTGTTCCCCTGAAGACTGGTTTGATTGTGAGGGTTGTGACGGCTGTGAAGGCATCCCAACCATTGGTCCACTTGACCCACCGACCTGTCCCGACGGCTGACTGCTGGCCATTGGCTGCGGAGGTCCGACCATCGGGTGAGGCATAGGTTGGGAACCAATCATATGTGACATTGAATTCAATTGTCATTCAAATTATATTTTCAACAAAAATGTCAAATATTTTCAATGAATTATCAAATGTTTAAACGTTTGCTAAAAAGGCGTAACTCTTTAAACAATACTCATTGAGATAAGCCTTTCTAAAGCCAATCCAATATGAGCTCAATATATTGATTATTATAAATAAATTGAATAAAAGTTATATTTTTTTAATTAAAATATTTTTTTATAAAACAATTATTTTTAAGTAATTTTTCATTTGTTTTGAAACCAAAGATCAGATCCAAAGACATGAAGATTGATATTGTCTTTAAATATGACTGACTGTACATAAGAGTCGCCACAATCGCAGACATTCAGACATTTACTGCCATTTTGTCATTGATTTAGCGATTAATTGATTGAATGATAATCACATCCAAAATGATGTCAACAAAGATATCACGAAAACAATTGAATGGTTTAGTCATCAAACGACTAATGAGTGGTAAAACCGCTGCAAAGCGTTCAGAATCGGAACCATTGAAAGCACAACAACTGAAGACAACAACACTTCCCAACGGTTTGGTCGTTACTTCACTGGAAACCCATTCCCCGATCGCCAGAATCGGGCTTATAGTGAGAGCCGGTGCCAGATATGAACCGCCGGATCAGTTAGGACTCACCCATACATTGAGATCAATGGCCGGATTCAGTACTAAAGAGTCCACTGTTTTCGGTATTACCCGAAACATTGAATACGTCGGCGGAAGTCTCACAGCTATGACAACAAAAGACAATTTGATTTACATCTTAGAAAACGATAGCAATTATACCGACCATAACCTCAAGTACTTGTCCGACACTGTGATGAAGCCTGCGTTCAAGAGCTGGCAAATCAAAGACAATATCGATCGCCAAAGAAGTGATTTATCGGTGTTTAGGGATTCGCCGCAATTAGTCCTCTTAGAGGCCTTACATTCGGTCGCCTTTCGCGGAGGTCTTCGTAATTCGGTTTATTCGCCGGAGTTTATGCTCGGAAAGCACTCGCAGGATATGCTCTTAGATTTTGTTGGCCAACACTTTGTGTCTAACCGTTCGGCGATCGTTGGGTTGGGTGTAGAGCACAACCATCTGTTAGAGAATGTCGACAAATGGTTTTCAATGTCAAAGGGAGACAGAGGACAGAGCGGGGAATCAAAGTTTGTCGGCGGAGAGACTCGAATTGATACCAATTCGGACACCACTTATGTGGCCGTCGCTACTGAAGGCGTCGGGTATTCATTGTTTTAAACTTTATTTTCGTTATTTAATTGGATTTTTGTATCAGTACTAAGAACCAGAAGGACTTATTAGCCCTTTCCCTCTTGCAAACCATTTTGGGAACGGGTCCTCGACTTCAGTTCAGTGACGGCAGTAAAACCAAATTGGGGTCAGCGGTGGCCAAAGTCACAGAAAGTCCTTTTGCGGTCTCGGCTTTCAATTTCAGTTATACTGATACCGGACTGTTTGGTATCACTATTGCCGCCACATCTCAGGACATCGGGAAAGCAGTGAAGGCAGCGGTCAGTCAATTGCGGGAATCGGCGAAAAAGATTTCCGAAGAAGAACTCAAAAACGCAAAGTAATTGTGATTTTAATTGAAATTTTTTTGTTTTATATTTAATTACTATTTATGTCTTCAGACTATGTCTTAAGGCCTCGACATTGATGGCCACCGAAGATCCGAATGTAATGCTCGAAGAGATCGCAACTCAAGCGCTGACATCCGGACAAGTGATTAGTTTGAAAGACTATGAAAGGGCTGTCGATTCGGTCACAATTCAAGACATTTCAAGTCTTGCCAACAAAATAGTCAAATCCAAGGGTGCGATGGCTTCCGTCGGGAAACTGCAAAACACCCCTTATTTGGAAGATTTGGTTTAGAAGTGATTATTTGTGTTATTATTTGTGGTTTAGTTGTAAATAAATATGAAATGAATTAATGGTTTAATAATTAAATGAATATTTGTTTTAGAATTCAATTAATAAATGATTTCTTTATTTAATTGAAACCAAAATTACAATAAAATTACTTAAATGTTAACAATTTATGCCACAATAAAGTGATCCTGAGTCTGCTGTTGAGCCCTTGGATAAGAACCGGGTATTCCTCTAATTTAGGTGCGAAGTGTTGCACAAATTTATTAATGATAGCCCTCTTAACCCCTGACTTTTCAGGGGTATTATATTCTGTAAGACATTTTCACCCTAACTGTGAGCCGGGACCCCTAATTTCCAAGATTTAGGAAATATTTACAAAGATATAAAAATATTATCAATTACAGTATATGTTATTCTTGAATGTTCTTGATTAGTTTATATTTGCATAAGATTTAGGTTATAAACAGGATTTCAATTCATTTGAAACATTAATCAAAACTTAGATTTCAGTCATTGACTCAGTTTTATGTCAAACAAAACTGAATTCAATAGAGATTTGCATTGAATTTGATTGTTATTTCATTTTCTGTTTTGACATTTTGTTTGACAATCAGATGATGTGTTAACAATATTTGTAATGTATTCATATGCAACCATCAGATCATCAGTTGTGATACCTGTGCCGCCGATCTATACCCTCGACCTAACGCACGAAACAGACCGAAGACACAAATCTGTAGACTTGAAGGCGTAGACCAAACAGGTATTGGACTTACAGTTAGTGAAGCAATCGATGCATACCTTGACCTTCACCTAAGAGACAGGTAAATGACCTTTTCTTATGAATACCAGAATAAATAGGAAGTAAAAGTCAAACCCAAAGAGTGATCGAAGTATTAAAGCATTTTGTCTTCACTTTTGCCAAAAGTTTCTCTTCAGTAGAAACTCTCGGTTGTTTTGAGGAAAGGAATAAATGTTTGAAACTTTTGTTTAATTTCTAATTTTCAGTGCATTTTGTGTTGTTTTCTCTGATATTTCATTATAAATGAGTGAAAATTGAAAAATGATTTTCTTTATGAGGTTTTTAAGTATTTTAGTAATTATTCTCTCGTTTTTAACGGTTTATACAAAAGATAACGATTTTGTTGTTAAAAATGTTTCTCAAAAAAGTGACTCTGATTTCAATCAAAGTTTAATGAAATTTAAAGAAAATGATTTCAAAACTAAACGTAAGAATGCTTTACAATATTCTGCACCCATTCCCAGACAATTTGGTGGTGAAGGCACGGGAGGGGATATTTTCAAAGACTTTTGGCACTCTTTATATGTCGACAGAACTTTTAATTCATCGTTTGCTTTAAATGTTCCGCTCTTTACGATAACAGTTCCCGGATATGGTCGAGGACTCAAGTATGAGACACCGCTGTCGGCACTCAACGTCGGTATGAATTGGTTTTGGATTTGTTATCAAATTAGTTATAATTAGGAAAACATTTATAAAACAATTTTTTTGACTATATTTCCAAATATTCCCATAAATTGATTGATATTTTGGACAATTACTGACCCAACTGTCCAAAAAAGGCAATCTAGCAATGCTTGGAATAGTAGTATTTGGAAGTATAGCCCTTTGGCTTCCCATTGTATTCCCAGAAGACATATCCAAAAGGAGTTTTGATGAAGAGGTTTCAATTATTCCTCAATTGTGGGCCAAACGCTTACTTAACATAACTGAGTCAGTGATGGGTAGGTCTATGAACAAAGAGGAGAAGCAAGGATTGGCTAACTTTATGACCAGTCGTTTGGTCGGTGTCTCGGAATCTATTATGGGTTGGGTTGAGAAGTCTGTGGACGATTTGCCTAACTTCCCAAGGTTAGATGCACAGGAGTGTATGAAAAGGTGTATATGTGAGGCACATAATCAGCCGAAGAAGTACGGACTGACAGGTTTGGTATTACAACTATTTTTCCCGTAAGTGAACCCAATATTCCCAACAATTCCTACAATTTATTCAATGGTTGTCTACCTTTCAGTCCCTATACAGAAGCGGAGGAGCCCTTAAAGGTGGTGTCAAAGTATCAATTGGCGGCCCGGTATGGCAGACAAGAGAATGCCAACTGTCAGGCACAGTATGACGGATGTCTTGTCAACTTCTTGGACATCATTCAGGGTCTAATAAACTTAGTTTTTTGAACACTTTATTTCATTTTCTTATTTATTATTAAAATTGTTTTCAAAACAAAAATTATTTTTCGATTAAATCATTAAAAAAATAAGTTTTCGGCAAATGATTAGTAAATTCATAACAATTGTGTAATTATTGCTAATCATTGACAGCACTGACAGGTTTTGTATATAAAAATACATTCATTTAAATAAAAATAAATTTTTGATGACATGTTATGTTTGACTCAGAGTTTGTTTGAAAGCAATTAAATCCCAATAACTTTTGACACGAATTAACCATTGATTCCAATACTTGTGGCAGAGATTGACATCCAATCGATGTATTTGTGCATCAGATCCGTCCTCATAGGCGTAGACCAGAATCATTTCATCGATGGCTAACGAATGGTTGGTTTCATAATTAATGGCACCCATGTATGCGACCGCTTGTAAAGGGTTGTCATAAATGTCTTTAAGGGTTGGCTTTAGTTTCTCCGAAGTTTTCCATTCAATCAAAACAAGTTTTCCCGAATAGACGGCCACACAGTCGACAATTCCCATATAACAGAGGAATGGGTGCGATATCTTAGCTTCACATAACTCAACAGCACTTATATCTTCAATCACACGACTCTTGGCCAGACTTAGCCATAACTTATCAATACTTTGGTTGAGTTGAAGAGACGACTCGTCTTTGGTTTGAATAAAGTTCTTAATATTGAGATGAAGTAGTTTTCCACGGCTTAGGATATTCTTCTGGTAGTCTCTGAACCCCTGTTCCCCCAACTCATTGATCTTCAGTTTCTTCCACTTATCCAATGCTATCACCGATTGGACAGACATTGTTGTGTTGAGTATTGTACTAACGCTCGGGAAATACGAAATGTTATTCAAATTGATTTCTTCACACCTTTTGATGGATTCAAACACTTCTTTGAATTGAGTTTTGAATTCATTTATTTCAAAGTCTTTTTGCTTCAAAAGAGGGAACGACTCTATCGTTGGACAGTTGGACATAATTGCCGCCAACTTTTGCTGAGATTCACTCTTCAGTGAAGACTTTGGTTTTGTTGTCGTAATTGTGGACACATTTCTCTGACTTAATCCACTTCTTGAGCAGACAATAGGTCTTTGGATCGGTTGACCAGAAGTGCAATGACTTCTCAATTGATTTGAATTTGTATTGAATTTCAGATTATTTTTGATTTTGTTTTCATTTAAATCCAAAAAAATGTTTGCATTTATTGTTGAACTGAAACAACGGTTCCAAAGGTTGTGTCCTTTGAGGACAACTGAAGTGATGGACAGTAATCTCATTTTGAAACTGATTTCAAATACAAACCAAACATTTGATCCAAACTTTCAAATGATGTCAAATGTCTTCCTTGTCTTCAATGACGTCATTATTGTTGTTGTCTTTCAGCCAATCATTGAATGAAATATTGTTTTCATTTTCATTGAAATAATTATGTCTTTAATGAAGACATTGATTGCAAACCAATTCATCCATTCATTGAAGAAGTCATTAATTGGTGGCCGAAGTGTCCGACCGTTAAGTGATGTGTCGTTTGTTCACAGAGAGAGTGATATCGACTCAAAAACCTTTGAATTCAATGAAGAAAACAAAAAAGTATTAAATGTTTTGATTTTGTTTTGACTTTAATTTGATTGCAATTCCCGTCACAGAGAGCTGAAGCACTGGTAGGCATATATCCGGAAGGTTTCAAATGCGGTGCTGTCATGGGATTACTTGATTTGGCGCAAAGACAATACGGTTTGGTTTGCATTGCATTTCAATTTCAAATGCATTTTGTATTGAATTGTTGGCCCCTTAAGGGTGGTTACCATTGAAAGCCATGAACTATGTGGCCGACTATCTCCAGATGCCTCGGATGCGGGTCTACGAAGTGGCCACCTTTTACACGATGTATAACAGACAACCCATCGGCAAATATCACGTACAGGTGTGCACAACCACCCCCTGTATGCTTAGAGGCGCTCAAGAGGTCTATGAATACACTAAAAATCTTTGCAAAGGAGACAAAGACTTCACTGTTGTTGAGGTCGAGTGTTTGGGCGCTTGTGTTAACGCACCGATGATTCAGATTAATGATGACTATTATGAAGACTTAACCGATGATAATGTCAAACAAATAATATCTGATTTGAAGGCCGGACGCAAACCGAAAGCCGGGCCGTCGGCACAGAGTGGACGGTTGGCCGGAGAGCCTAAAGGGGGTCTAACATCGTTGACATCACCCCCTCCTGGGCCTGGGTTTGGATGTCGTGACGACCTTTAAGTTCTTTAGTTTTAAACGTTTGTAGAAATAATAATAAAATTATAAAATTTATTGCAATTTATGTTAAAATAAATTTAAAAATATATAAATTATTATAAATTGACTCAAAATTGCAATTAATTTAAACCCAAATCGCTATCACATTAGGAATCAGTTGTGAAGTAGTCTTCAGCGAAACGAAAGGAATCATAGATTACGTTAAATATTGGATGAATTGATACCTAAAGTAAAAAATGATTTAATTTTAACCCCTTTTCTGTATTTGAGTCAAATTTATACCACTTTGTTGTCGGGACTAATCTCTTGACTAAAGGACAGTGAGCTCTCAGCGATTGAAAGTCCGGACAAGTCATAACAGGTGTGATAATAGTCCCGTTGTTTTCCCGGTTTATCTATAAGGCCACCACTCGTTGACTGACAACAGCAGAGCAGGTAATCCTGTAATGCCTTCTCATTGAACAGCCATTTGTTGGCCGGTATTAACTGCGGATCTGTTTCACAGGTTTTCAGTTAATTGTTATTCAAATATAAATTAATAACAAATAACTCACTCTTTTGTGTAATAACTGCCTGAAGGATAGGTATAACTGCCGCTTCCCAGAAGGAATAGCACCCGTCAACTAATTTATTAGTTCTGCAAATGAATGGACAAATATAAAGACAGAAATAGGTGACGGATCAATTCATACCTTCCCGCAAATCCCCCCTCAAATCTCTGTTGTTTATTTACGACCCATTTTAACAGTGATTTTGTATCACATTTGTCAACACAACCCAAGAGTACCAGCGCTGCCACAGCACAGAACGTATAGCCTCCGTGTGCCTCATGACCGGGTGCTGCACCGAATCCGCCCTCATATGTCTGACACGATATAAGCCAATCAGGGGTTTTGTCAAACAGATCGGTGTCATTGATGGCCAGGATTTTGGCCACAGATATGGCACAATAGGCGCCTCTAATGACAATTAAAGGTCAGAACCGTTACATTAAGTCCCGAAACCAAATCCAAACCTAATATCGATTTCCCCCTTTGAGTGCATTCTAAACGATCCGTCGTTTTGTTTCATTTGATATAAAAAGTTTTTGATTTCATTTCTGTCAATGGATTTCAAAGCGATTTCATTGGAAAGAGTGACCAAAGCATTGATCGCCGCATAAGTGGTCGCTAAATGTGATATCTGTTGCGGTCCTCCGCCATAACCGCCCCCTTTGTTCTTGCATTTGATTAGGAATTGGGTTATTTTGAAGGCATTTAAATCTGTTTCAAATTGTTTTATAAATAAACTGTTATTGAGTTTAACCACAAATACCTAAATATGAAGAGTTGTCTAAAATAGCGATTGAATGGCAGATCCAATACGTAAGCCACGGACGGGAGGCGTCCAGACATTGCATCGACTGATGCAATGGATGTTCAATACCACGGATCAGATACTTGAGATGATTGTCCCGCAATAGTTTGGGATCTCTTGTAATGACAATACAATTACTAAATGTGTAAACAATTCATAGATTTCTTACTCTTTTTCAATGTCTTTGTGAAAACTGTTTGCAAACAAATCAAAACACTTTTCAACCGATTCCTCGACTTTGCGCTAAGAGTTATACAAATCTATTATTGATATGTATTTATGTATTCAATGGTAGGAAAGGTATGAAAGGTATGAATGGTTTGACTCCTACTTGTTCTTCGGAGGTATGGCTTACGAGTCCGTCGTTGTTATACTTAGACAACAAGTCTTTGTTAATAAATCTCAACATTTTGTCTCAAAATTCATTCAATTATTAACAAAATTAAGACTCAATTGAAGGCAAAAGTCGTGGGATTTATGATAACCTGAAAACCTATTTAAATGATGTGGTCTTCAAGTGATCTCCAATTATGGCAATCGAGGGATGGATTTGAATGAATCAAACACTATATCAGAGTCTTTATGGTCTGAAAGGGTGTGGTTTCACAAACACTACACAAACACAGCCTTTACGTCAGTCTTCACCAAATATTTGGTCAATCAGTCAACGATTACAAACATCTGTTCCCCATATCTGTGGTCAGAAGAGGACCCGAAGAGCCATGTCGTCCACCACTTCCAATATGTTTTGTTCAAGGTGCAATGAAGGCTTTGAGGAGAGGGAGAAGATCGTCAATTCAGGTCAATCTTTTATTTTTCAATTTTTCTTTCATTTCATTGAATTACTTTTATTTTCACCATGGCTATTTTATTTCTATTTATTTCTCTTGGTAATTAATGATTAATTAAATTCATAGAGAATCTATCGATTCTAGAAAATACCCCTCATTTGTATTCAGGGGTTGTTTTCATCAATATATTCAATGAAAATGTATTTTAAACTTTTATCACAGAATTTACTGTTAAAGGGGGTAATTGTGATAAAAATTAGTTACCATGGTTATTAATTAATTAATTTGATTAACCCATCATATTTAGATAATCTGTGAACTTTTCAAATAATATTTATCAAGTTTTTAAACAAATTCATATATTTTTGACCAAAATCTGAATTGTTTTCAATATTTTTCTCAATTTTTGTTTATTTATAAATAATTTAAATATTTTTTGAATGAGTTTTAAAACAAATTTGAAATAAATTGATTGAAAACCGGAAATAAATATTTGTTTTCAATGTTTAGTGTTTTGAATGTATTTTTGGGAATTCTTAGAAAAAATGAATTCCCATATCCGGTATAATGTCCAAGATTACTTATCCAAGATCACTTTATTCAATTTATGATACATTCTTTCATTTTATATAAATAATTGAATATTTTAATCAATTGTGGATTAAGCTGTGCAAGGGTGTATTTAATTAGTTATTTAGGACCTGTCCTTCAGAGCGTGACCAAGGATTTTGTTATTTTTCCAATTCCTGACATTCACTTCAATTGATACCAAATTTATAGACTTTATATGATTTTTATTAATTTATTACTTAATTTGCATAATCAGGGGGTGAAGTGTGGCACCAGTCATGTTTTGTTTGCGCCCAATGCTTCCGACCCTTTAGTAAAGACGCGATATTTTACGAGTTTGAAGGCCGAAAATATTGTGAACACGACTTCCATGTGTTGTTCGCCCCCTGTTGTGGAAAGTGCGGGGAATTTGTTATCGGTATAAACCAATCGATTTAATACCAGTCCTTCAGTTAACTAACGATTTATTATTTTGACCGAAAGGCCGGGTAATCAAAGCGCTTAACAATAATTGGCACCCAAGTTGTTTCAGGTGTGAGTTATGTCAGATAACTCTTGCAGACCAGGGGTTCATTAAAAACGCCGGTATTTATGAACTTTAGTATTGAATGAGAATATGATTTACTGGTAATTGTTATTCAACTAAAAGGTCGGGCGCTCTGTCATGAATGCAATGCCAAAGAGAAGGCGGCGGCGATCGGGAAGTATATATGCTTTAAGTGCCATTCAATTATTGATGAGGGAATACCCCTTAAATACAAGGTTAGACCCATTGGTCGTCAAATGTAATATTATTATTAATTATTATTTATTATTTATTCCCTGATTAGGGCGAGCCATACCATCCCTATCACTTCAATTGTAAGAACTGTGGAGTTGAGCTTAACTCTGACGCCCGAACCATAAAGGAAGAGCTTTATTGTCTTCGATGTCACGACAAAATGGGAATTCCTATCTGTGGTGCCTGTCATCGACCCATTGAGGAGCGTATAGTGACAGCACTGGGCAAGAACTGGCACGTCGAGCACTTTGTGTGCGCCAAATGCGAGAAACCATTTCTCGGTCACAGACACTATGAGAAAAAGGTTTGGGGTTTGGGTTAAGAAAATGAATTTAATTATTGATTTGATTCAGGGTTTGGCTTATTGTGAGACACATTACCACCAATTGTTTGGAAATCTATGCTTTGTGTGCAACCAAGTAATACAGGGCGATGTGTTCACAGCGCTCAACAAGGCCTGGTGTGTGGATCACTTCGCCTGTAGTTTCTGTGACACCAAACTGACCCAGAAGTCAAAGTTCTATGACGTGGACCTCAAGCCCTGTTGTAAGAAATGTTACGATCGGTTCCCAACAGAGCTGAAGAAACGGCTTAAAAAACAATACACAGAGAAGACTATTACCACTAAAAGTATTCTTTAGAGTTTGACGATATGTTTGGCCACTTATATACACAACTGACCACTACTGGCCTCAAATCAGTAGAGATTTGAATGCATTTGAACTAAATTTACAAAAATCTTAATTTCAATTAATGTATAGAAAAGTTGTTTCACTTTTATATAACACTTGATTAACAAAACCAATGATTTTATGTCAAACTTATTGATAATAGTTATCAAAAATATTATCTTTTATTTCATTCATAACTTGATTTCAATTAATATTAAACTTAAAATTAAATTATTAATAAATTTTAAATCTTTTGATTCATTGAAAGCCTTTTATAGTGCCTTTGGATTGGATTTGTATTCAAATCAATGTTTTATTAAATTTAAAAACTAAACAGAAATTCAAATATTTATTAATATTTTATTTTTTTTGACATTTAATGACATTTAATGACATTTAATGAGTATTTGTTTGTAATTTAATTAAAATAAAAAATAAAATATTTATCAAACCTTTATAAACTATTTATTGAAAGAGACCCGGAATATCAGTGAGTACTGTAAGTCTGTAACACTACAGTACAAGTCAGTGAAGTTTAAATAGATTTCCTCAAAAAACAATTGTTTCTTCATTTGATAAACAGTTGATAACTTTAGACCAAATAATTGTCTATATTTTTGACAATAATTCTCAGTATCTTTGACATCAAATCTTTTTAACTTTTACATTGAGTGCAATAATATTATTGAATATTCACAACAAAAGTAATATATAAACCCCCAGGATAAAATCCGAATAAAAATGTTTTAATTGTTGTGAAAATTGAATTTAAAAATTCAAACAAAACGTATTCACCGTTTTTTTGTACCCGTTTTTCATAAGCGCGAGATTAGTTTGTAATCAATTTATATGTGATTTAGAATACAATCCATTGTATTATATGCTAATATAGTAATCAAGAAATTGATTGAATTCACGAGATTTGCAATTATATTACAATTCATTTATTGGTTTGAAAATTAAGAAAAATATTTAAAAATCATTCATTCATTTGAAAGTTATCTGAATTCTTGCAATGTCTTCACCAACTCCTTCAAAAACTCCTTCAAAAACAACAGCAAAGAAACCAAATACAAGTCAAGAGTCAATCAAATCTAAAGAATCTGTCGTTAAGTCTGACAAAAATAATTCAAACACTAAGTTAGAAATGGATTCACAAATGGATTCAATGAATACGAGTATTGATTCACAAATTTAGTTAAATTCGGATTTATTTTATTTTCTTTTGCTTAAAGAGTCCACTAATAAAGATACTAAGAATCAACAAGTGATGGCACCAACGGGTCCTACTGTATCACCGATGACGGGTCCTGTTGTGGGACCAGTAGTGGTTCAGTCAGGTCTCGATTACTTGCGATCAGTGGACCAGTTATTGATAAAACAGAAGATAGAATTGATTGAAGGTATAGACTATTAGATTATAACTAAACATAAGTTTTCAATTGAGTTATAAATTACAAACAGCTGTAACTGGTTGTGAGACCCGGAACAGGTATGTCATTGAAAACAATTTTGGACAAAAGGTTTTCAACGCAACCGAAAGTTTGTATTTATTTTTAATTGATTTTAAATATAATTTTAAAATGTTTATAAAAGTCGATATTTTTTAAACAATTTTCTTCAAAGCTTTGTATTCTTGTGTTTGAAGTCCTTTTGAGTAGATTTTATGACTATTGAAAACATACTTAAGAATTTGACTCAAGAACACAACTGTCCATTCAATTGTTTAAATTCTTGAAAAATACTGAAATATTATTAATTTTTTTATATAAAATAAAAAGTCAGTGGTTTTTGTGACCGTTTCTGTTGCGGACAGATCCGTCCCTTAGATATAGAAATTATGGACAACTTTAACCGCGAAGTGATTTACATTCGTCGGCCCTTGAGATGTCAATCTTGGCTTTGTTTCTGTTGTCTTCAGGTTTTGGATATAAAAATTGATTCAAAATTTCATTGTTTTATATATTTTAGGAAATGACAGTTGAAGCACCGAAAGGCAATCTAATTGGGTCTGTACACCAAGACTGCACTTTCTTCTACCCGGCCTTTCATATTGAAAACAGTTTGCATCAAACAGTGTTCAGAATTCAGGGCCCGTTATGTCCATTCAGTTGTTGTTGTAATGACGTTCACTTCGATGTCTTAGCGGCAAAACAGGACATAAAAGTTGCGAAAATATCCAAACTATGGTCCGGGTGTTGTCGGGAAAGTATGTCAAACATCAAAATACTTCTCATTTATGAATTTAATTAATATTTTAATGATTTAAATTTCTTTTAGACTTCACTGACGCCGACTTTTTCAGTGTTTCCTTTCCTTTGGTATTATTTTAATTAATTTTAATTTTAGACTGAAATCAAAACTAATTTTTATTATCAAGGACTTAGACGTAACGATGAAAGCACTTCTAATTTCTGCGGCTTTTCTTATTGTGAGTACAAATATAATAAAACTTTTATTTGTTTTTTAATTTTTAACATTAATTTAAGGATTATATGTATTTCGAGAGTCCGTAGGAATGGATAACAGGAATGAATGACAAAATATTTAAAACTCTTTATTTTTCAAATTATTTTTATTATTAATTGATTTTTAAACAAAATATTTCTGTTTTATTTCTATTTATATTTTGAATTCATTAATAAATCTTTGAATTTCTTATTATTTTTTTATTTATTAATAGTTTTTATTACTTTTTGCCAAATATTCCGAAATAAATGAATAAAAGATAAATAATAACAGAATTTAATGATATTTTAATGATTGGATTGACTAAACAAACACAAAGAATATTCACTTCACTAAATCCTATAATAAAATATTCAATATTAACCAAGATATATAACCAAGGTACATCACCATGTATTTGTGGCCAGAACTTTGTTATTTCCTTTAATTATCAAAATATTCTCTAAACATCAAGACTCGATGATTAAGTGCTCAACTCTCACGTTTTCATCAATACTTAGGTTTCCTTAAATTTTCACAAAATATCGCGACCCTTAACCAACTCTCCCCTCCCTTTCCTGTGATCATAATTCTGACATAAAATGACATAAGAATTACGATTTTATTCATTCAATAAAAGCAAAACTTTTGTCAATTTTGACTTTCAATACACCAATGTTTTGACCAAATGTTTGTGGAACACCCGAGCGATAGGACTTATAGTCCGACCTCTTTAAGAGATTTTATGTCAGATTATAACCAGATTTTTAGTGCAAATCCTTTCACTCCTAAAACACGAAGAAATGAAAAGTCAATTCATGAAAATTCACAAAAGTATTGGAAATATATATTAAAATTGATAGTAATATTGGTTTGTGTGTTGGGCTGTGCCTATCAGTGCATTTCAATCCTACACTTATTCTTCTCATTCCCGAGTATTGTCTTCGTATACGTGGAGACAATGAATCGGTTAGAAGTGCCGGGAATTACAATTTGCAACAGTAATCGGTATTTATTATCATTATTTAGTGTATCTTTAAATACCTTTCCGTTAATGACATTGAAATGTTTTGCATATAAGTGTAATGATGTCTAAATTAAGACAATTCAACAAAACATTTGATAAAATTTGGGGCACTTTTGATGATATCTCTGATAACGACAGCAATTCAACAAAACTAGTGAATAGACTGAAAAAATATTCTGTTATTGTAATTGAAATTATATTTTATATGTGTTTAGGATAAGCAACAGATCATTGACGACACCATTCGTGCGCTTTTAAACTCATTAACGGTCACTGATTTCATGAAATTAGGTCATACCGCAGATGACTACCTGGTCTCTGAGTCCTTCAAATGTGCTACCGATGCCTATCATATCAATGACAAATGCAGGTATGTTTGTGATCATTCACTGAGCCATTCATTCTTTGCAGTTGTTTTCCATTCATAGAAATTATGCCAATATTCTAACAACAGCTCAAGAAGTGGGTCAGTGTTTGGGAAATATAGTATCAATTCAATCATTTTATTCACGTTTTGTGATATCAATAAAATCCAGGGAACTGTTGGACACTCTTTCATAAATCCAAATCAACATTTTTGGAAGAAATAGCCATACAATCAGGTCTTTCCCAATCGCCTGTCATAAGAGGCAATGGAGAGGCAGTAGACCTGGAACTGGCGGATCAACCTTTCCATCCAAACGAAATCCTAAGAATGAAAATCAATTTCAGTGCCAATGAGTACACGACACTCAATGATGAAGTGTTTGGTCATATTATTATCCACGACAACAACCAATCGCCACCAATCAGAGAAAAGAACCTGTATATATATCCGGGTTATTATTATGAATTTTTCGTACAGAAACAAACGGATAGATTACTACCCAAACCCTATGCCACTGATTGTATAGATTATGTCTCACTCTTTGTGAACACCTCTCGAATCGATTCCAATGAATACCTGAATCATCCGCTCTCTAAAGAGAATTGCATTATTGGATGTATGGCTGAGAATACTATTGCAAAATGTAATTGTTGGCCACCAGAGCTACCATTCCTTAGGGGCTCTGATCCAGAAGCTATAGAAAACAAGATGAAATGGTGTGATTGGAATACCGGTCCACAAGTTAATGGTATTGAAAGGAAAGCAAACGAATCCTGGTTTAGGGTATGCTTTACTGAACATGAGTTCATTTGCAACGAGAAATGCAAACTCGACTGCCAGTAGGTCTTCATATTGTCATTCAATTTCAATTATATATCAATTTATTTACTTATTGATAGCACTGACAGATATGTTATTACACAACAGAAGAGGGAATGGCCTGCAAAGGAAAGGATTGTATGTTATATTCAAATATTCTTTAATTATGTTATAAATTGTGTTTTAACTTAAAACTTTTAAGTGACCTATCATTTGGAGTAAAGGCTTCATATGAACGACGCTTTTCATAGCTTTGCTGCAAAACATTTCATATAAAGCATAGCTTTGTTTAACAATTAAAAGTTGTTTTGATTTAGTTTTGGATTAAAATTATTAAAATTTATTCATATTTTATATTATTTTAAACAAAATTTATAATAATTTTAATTTAAAACAAAATCAAAATAATGTTTTAATTGTATTTTTGGTTAAACAATGTTTATATTCAATGCTTTACAGGAAAGCTCTGCAAAGAGTGGTTCAAATGAAGACTTTTAATAAAACCCTTCTCTCGTTTGAAGTTTTATTTTGAATCAAAAGTTTAAATGATTTTTGGATTAATTGTCAAATCATTAAAATTTGCTAACATTTGAAGATTTTTAGAAAATATATAATCTATTGATTGTTTGTAACGACAGGAACATAGCATACACTCAGAAAGTCTTCTACAGAATCACAAGTGCTGTGCAATTGTTTCGGTGCGGTATTGGAGTGCAGAACACACTGTCAATAAATATGAACCAAAATATGAGGTATTAATATAATAGACATTTATTATTCATTAAACCATTGAAATCATTGTTAAAAACAGATATCAGAATTTATTGCATACTTGGGTGGACTGTTGAGTATGTGGTTAGGCTTCTCATTCATCAGCACTTATAATGCCATTGAATTTATTTCAATCACTCTCTGCCAGAGAAGGGCTGAACACAATCGCCAGAAACAAATTGAATCCAAACTTTCAAACTATGATTCAAATGCTATGAAACAGAAACGAAGAAAACGTAAAGACATTAATAATTGGCATAAAATTAAACCAAAAGTTAGAAATTTGTTTCAAGAAAATCAAAACTATATTCAAAATGATTACAAAAATAAACTTCAAATTCAATCCATTTCTTAATAAATCAATAATTGTTTGAATTATTTCAAATTCAATACAATAAGGTGTCGATGAAGATACCATTCCCTTCCTTCCCTTCACCCTTTGCACAATTCAATACTAAAAATATTATTGAGTAAATAGTATATTACTTTAAATTACATAAAATGATTGATATACACATAAATATGGCCTTGATAAGCTATGTAGTAGTTTATCAAAGTCACCATGATAAAGCAAGGATTTGCAACATTCAAAAGTACTTTCAAATCCAATGTATATCAGAGTTTAATTGTCTTTTATTCTTAAATATACGACATTTTAACACTCATTTGATGATTGAATAAACAATTAAATGAACAATTAAATGTACATGATCATTTTATAACTTTTATTCTCATATTGATACAGTATATCCAAAACAAGTTGTCCTAAACAGGGGTTCAGGTAATAATGTGAACGTATTTTTGTGTTTGTCTTCAAATAAAAACAAAAATATTATAAATGTTTGGATTTATTGAAAAAATATTGAAATAAATGTTAAAATAATTTGTTTTTCAAATCATTTCTTAATATTTTTGCCAAATGTCTGAAGGAATCACTTCTTGTGGTAATCATTGATGTATTTATTTATTTTACATATCATTTCAATGTCATCTGATTGTCAACAGATCCAAAGTCTGAAGACAACAAACGTAGCGAAGAGTCGACATCTGATTCACAGAAGAAGACATCGGAAGACAATTCAGAGGAGACTTCGAGTGAAGACAATTCAATGAGTAATCAATTGATTGTCAAATGTTTTTGTCATTTGTTTTAATATGAAATCATTTTTAGTGAAAAAATTGACGAAAATATTTGCAAATAATTTGAAATTAAATGAAAACAAAGAAAACATTGAAATAAACAAAGTATTGAATGAAACCACTGTTGAAGGGATTGTCGGTTACATCAAGAGTGGGAACTGTAAAAACATTGTGGTTATGGTCGGCGCCGGCATCTCAACCGGTGTGTGCTTTCAATCAAATTGTTTTTGAATTTAACATTTTATTTGCCAAAAGCCGCCGGAATTCCGGACTTCAGAAGTCCTGGAAGTGGTCTTTACCACAATCTGGCCAAGTACAATCTACCGTCTCCTGAATGCATGTTTGATATCAGTTTTTTTCGGGTAAAACACGTGAATTGATTGCAATTTGAGAGTAATTTAAGCAAAATTGTATGACTTGTAGGAAAATCCCGTTCCCTTCTTTGATTTGGCGAAACAGCTATTCCCGGGTACTTTCAAACCAACGCTCAGTCATTGGTTTCTAAAACTACTTCACGAAAAGGATTTGCTTTTAAGGCTTTACTCACAAAATATCGATACTTTGGAGCGAATAGCAGGCATTCCGGCCGATAAACTGGTGGAAGCACACGGAACCTTCCATTCCTCACATTGTATTGACTGCAAACAGGAGTACACTTTGGAGTGGATTAAGGGTTGGTATCAATGGTTTTGTTAATCATTTGAATTTTAATTAACTTTTGTGACAAAAGAGCAAATATTTAGCGATTCATTGGTCCCGAAGTGCACTGAATGTAACTCAACGGTCAAACCAGACATTGTCTTCTTTGGGGAACGACTTCCGAACAGATTCTTTGATTTAGTTGAAGAAGACTTTGAAAATTGCGATCTTTTGATAATTATTGGAACTTCACTCACAGTCCAACCGTTCGCCGGACTGGTGGACAACGTTAGGCCAACCACTCCACGTCTTCTTATCAATAAAACAAAGTGCGGACAGAATTCACAAATCGCTCGGCTTTTAGGTTTGGGATCGGGTCTTGACTTTGACTCGGAGGACAACATTAGGGATGTATTACTTTTGGAGGATTGCGATAAAGGCTGTCAGCTATTGGCCGAAGCGCTCGGTTGGACAGAAGAGTTGGAAGCGTTGTCGGCATCGGTAGACAAACCCAAAAGGGAATGGCTTTAAACATATTTCTTATATTAATGTTAAACAGAATTTGTTTTAAATATAAATTTGTTTTTATTTTCCGTTAATTAAAAACAATAAAAGAAAACAACAAAACATTAATCGCTTATAAAAACTCTTAAAGCGATGTCTTCTAAGAGCCAATCGATTCCACTCAAGAGGTTAAGTCCGGTGTAAGCACTGCAACCCATTATCTTCCAGTGATGTGTTGTAATTGAGTCCAATTGAAGCAAATCCTTAATTGTCTGACACGTGACCGCACCCGAGAGGTCCTGTTTGTTGGCCAACACCAGTAGTGTTGCGCCCAATAGTCGCTCCTCTTTTAAGAGATTCATTAATTCCTGTTTTGAATCATTAAGTCTTAAAGTGTCTGAAGAGTCGACAACAAAGATAAGGCCGTCTGTGCTCTCAAAGTAATTGCGCCAAAACGCCCGCAAAGACTTCTGTCCGCCGACGTCCCAGACGTTGAGCCGAAGACTAAATATTAATTATTTATTCAAAAATGTGTTAAAAACTAATGATTTTGAACTCATTTTCAGTGTTTAAACCCTTAATGACTGCGAAATCCATTGCTTTGAGAACTAATAAAACCTCTAAAACCCTGACATCTAATCATCACTGAACTGATCCAATGGTTTTGAACCAACAAATCAATGGTTGTCTTACTTTTTGTGTTCAAACGTAGAGATACTGAACCCAAGTGTCGGTGAAATAGTGTTGACGTCCTGTCCATTGATTTTCTTCAAAATCGTTGTTTTGCCGGAATTGTCGAGACCTCTGAGGAATGGATGAGTAATTGGTTTAATGATTGAAAGACATCCCAAACCCCTGAAGACCTACAGAACCAAAATCCTTAACTCCTTTTCCTTTTGTTTGATTTTTCGTATAATTTTCAATAAACCCATTGTTTTTGTAATCAATTAAGACTTAAATTCAATTAAATTTATAAACAATTCAAACATTTTTTGACAAAAAGTTGTTTTGTTTTCAAAATATTTTGGTTTTAAAGACAGAAAAACATTTGAAAAGCGATTCAAAGACAACGAAACGAAGAAACGATTGAATGAAAGCCCAAAATGTGTACCAATTATGACATGAAGTGATGAAACAACTCTTCCCTTGTGTTTGGGTAACAGTGTTTGTGAATGCAGTGTCAGTGCAAACATGTGTCCCATTATTGGCCGCCATTTGTGTCATAAGAATGAAGTCAAATGAAGATTTGAAAACAGATAACAAATCAGTGGCCGAAACAATGGTATGACTCATGAGTTGAGCCTTTATTACCACTTTTTACTATCATTTCTCTTTACTGGACAACAGATTCAAATAGTAGAGGGATGTCGAGTGCCGTGTCGTATGATTACGACCGATGACTGGCGTATGTCTTCATGTCTTCACATTTGTTGACAATTATCTAATGTTTGTGTCGTTTGTCCACAGCTTTGGCGGAAATACTGAGTATTAAAGACAACCCAAACGGAGAGACCTATTATTACATCCATTATATTGATTATAACAAACGATTGGATGAATGGGTGACTAAAGAGAGACTAAATCTCCAGAAATTACAATTACCGCAGAAGAAGGACATTAAGACCGCTCTGAAGAACGGTTCCCGACCTTCGTCTCCAGAAAGAGATATTGTAATCATTTTTATGACTATTTGTTAACAAATTATTGATTGATTTGTTGACCTCTTAGGGCACAGACATCGACGTATCTCAAGACACTTCGTACGCCATTCCCACTCAAAGCCAAAGTCCACGCAAAGACATATCATTAGAGAATGCTCTGAACGGCGGTTCGTGTTTGCAATCCATACCTCCAGTCGTGACTACTGTCCAAAATGTACACAAAAAGACACCACAAGTCGGACGCAAACGAAAGTTCGGAGCGTTATGTTCATCAGCAGTGGTTTCGGTTGAAGACCAGGACTCACAGGACTCCACTGCTCCCACTTTATGTGCCGGTGCCAGCGGTGCAGTGTTAGCCCCGCGAACCAGTGGTAGTCTTACTGTCCATCACAACGACGACATCGTAACCCGTATTAAGAACATAGAAATGTTAGAATTAGGTCGACATCGGATCAAACCCTGGTATTTCTCTCCATACCCGTGTGAATTGGCATCCCTTCCCTGTATATATTTGTGTGAGTTTTGTCTAAAGTACATGAAATCTCGTAAATGTTTGCAAAGACATAGCGCTAAGTGCTCTCTAAGGCATCCGCCGGGGAATGAGATCTACCGGAAGAATACGGTTTCCTTCTTCGAGATCGATGGCCGGAAGAACAAGATTTATGCACAGAATCTCTGTCTTTTGGCGAAATGTTTTTTAGACCACAAAACCCTTTACTACGATACCGACCCTTTCCTCTTCTACATCATGACTGAGATAGACAACCGGGGCTTTCATATCGTCGGCTACTTCTCCAAAGAGAAGGAGTCGTCGGAGGACTACAACGTGGCCTGTATTCTCACTCTTCCCCCTTACCAGAGGAAGGGTTACGGAAAGCTATTAATTGAATTCAGTTATGAATTGTCGAAATTTGAAGGAAAGACCGGAAGTCCTGAAAAACCATTGAGTGATTTGGGACTCTTGTCGTACCGAAGCTATTGGTCGGAAACCATTTTAGACATATTGGTTAACCTCAAGCAGGAAGACCCCAATGAGAAGCCACAGATGACTATCAATGAGTTGTCAGAACTGACGTCCATTAAGAAAGAGGACGTCATTTCAACGCTTCAGTACTTAAACCTAATTAACTATTATAAGGGACAGTACATCATAACCATCTCCAAAGAGGTGTTGAGTGCATACGAGAGGGCTTACCAGAAGCGGAAGGTTAGGATTGATTCAAATTGTCTTCACTGGACGCCAAAGGATTGGTCAAAACGCGGCAAATGGTGACCACTTTTTGTTTACATTTTTATTATTTATTAAAATTATTTTAATTAAAAATATTTTTCTTTATTTTAATTTATTTTTTATTTATTCTGTGTTTTAATTGATTTTATATTTACATTGAATTATAGATCCAATAAATGCATGACTTTTTTCATATCAATATTTCGGCTCTTATTTTGTGGACATATTATCCAATCCTTTGAATGAATGAATGGTTGACTCGATTTCGGACTCAAAACTCGACTACCGTTTGACTAAACATTCAATTCTTGGTTTCATTTCATTAATTTAAAAACAATTGCTTTCAAAGTAAGCAATGATTTAATGATTTCAGTCTTTAATGTAATTATCATTAAATCAATTAATACTCAGTTCAGGCGATCAGCAACTGATCCCTACATTTGTTATCACATCCCTTGCCATCACTAACTCTTCGGACACATTGTCATCGCTTTTATTTTAGTTTTTGTAAATTAAATGTAATTTTTTGTTAAATATTTGTATTTATTATAAAATTTTAATTAATTTAATAAAACATTTAATAATTGATTGAAATAACAGTAAAAGTGATTAAAAATGATCTGAAAATCAATTAGTGATCAAAAGATTCGTTGAATTCTTCTGTTTTTGTTTTTCTGAACAAATGGTTTGCAAGTCATTGATATCAAAGACCACTTTGACAACCAGTGAACAGCTCTCACATTTGGCCACCGATTCCCCGCTTTCCAGGTCTTCCTGAAACACATTCACTGGGATTTCAATAGCCGTTCAATACATCAAATATACATTACTTTAGTTATGCTGAAGACATCACCGCAAGGACAGGGATAGGTAAACGTCTCCGTCTGCTCGTCGTATTCAAAGTCTTCAATTTCCACTTCATCATGGTAAATTCCATCCTCTGTATCACTCATGGTGAACTACAACTCCTAATTGGTACAAGCTTCAATTTTAATTCAAATTTAAATCGACGTAAAAAGAGTTTCATTTCAAATAAAAACACATTTCTTTTGAGTCAAACAAATATTACGTTTGAAAACGATCTCAATATTAATATTATTGATAATTTTAAGCGCAGGTAGATTTTGTGCATAAATTGAAGCGCAGGTAGATTTTGTGCACAATTTGATTATTACCTGCAATACTGTATACAAATTATACAATCCCTACGAAAAATCATTATTTATATGACAATACTTGTATAATAATAGGAACTTAATATTTGCGCGGATAATAATATTTGAATGAACAGGGTGTAGTGCACCAGGGATATAGATTGGGAATATGACGATGGCAATCAAATTTTCTTTTTGCCCCTGATAGTTTAACTAAGTGTTTCTTAATTTATATGAAAATGACTAGTTATAGTTATATTATTTATATGAATTTATCCAGGTATAAATAATTAATGCAATAATTAATGCACTGAATATTTAATTTATGATAAAAATAACAATTTATAGTAAATTCAATGTAAAAATGTATTCTTCTCTAAATAATTGGAAAATAACTGAACTTGTATGTTTGTTTAGAAATCAACATCCTATGTTATTTAATACCAATATTCCTGAACATTCCTAAATAGTTATGAATTTGTTATACATTTTATGTAATTATATTTTTAGCTGTATTTGAGTGTAAATGAACTCAAATTGTAATCAAATTATAATTTTGTTATCTCTTGTAAACATTAATAAGATTATAGTTTCTATAATTGAGTAAGGTGTGATTTTGTGCATAGTTCTTTATTCAAATTTTAACCTTGTTCCTTTCACAATATGACTATTTTCCACAAATTTCCGGATTTTTCCAGTTTTCCCTGAACTTAAGTATTTTGACGTCAAAACTGACTTGAAATGTACAGATCTGTACATGCTCAATTCCAAATGCGGAAATATTTGATGAGTAAAATAGCACTCCCTTCCCTTACCCCCCCCGCCCCCTCCCCCTTCGGCGACGTTTAATTTTAAGTGAATTTGTTTTGAAAATTATTTTTAAACTTCTGTTTCCCCACCCCTTAGGCATATACAGTGAAATACTCCCTCAAGTGTTATATACTATATGAATGAGTCTTATTTAGAATTCCTGTTAAGTTTAAAATAAAATCAAAAGTTTTGATAAGATTTGAGATTTGAGTCCAGATTTGACTGACTTTTGATTTTCACAACTATTTGTTTGATTTAATTAAATGAATAAATGTTTGATTTGATTGCGATTTATATGAAAATAACTTTGTTTTGATTGAAATGACATTAAATTTATCAAAATTTAGGTCAAAATCTTAATCCAAGTCTCGATTGGTATAAAAATAGGGCAAAAGTTTTTTGACAAATATTATTGAAAGCAAACGAAAGCACAAAAACTTTCTTCTCTTGCGTTAAAGGGAAAGGAATTTCATTACCAACTCATCAAATGATTTGATAATTCAATTGATTTGTCATTTCTTACTTATGTTAGCACAACAGTAACGATAGGCCGGGTATTACACGTAAATCATAATTCGTAATTACGATTGCATTACTGTAACAGTTGACCAAATGTTGCACTCGTAGTGCTTGTGCTTTCATTTTTCAAAGTTTTGTGGGAAGATATGTAGCACTGATTGCAAAAGCGATTAATTGTCTATAAATAAGGTATAATAAGCGGTCAATACAAGCAATCATTGCTTTGACTCAATTGCAGGACAGATAGCCTGAGGACAAGACGTCATTCAAATTATAGTGTTTTTGTGGGAAAACATTTGGTCACTCAGTGAAACTCACTTTCAGTTATACACCTGACCCCTGAACTCTTAGTTTATTGGCCAATCAATTGTGATCATTGGTTTTATGGGAGGCTTATAGTTCACTATCAGACACAGCACCAGTAGCTCTAAGCCTTCAGGTCTTCAAAGACTAGAATCAGAATAGTTTTGGTCTCTCTTTAAAACAAAACTAAAATTGATTTTAAGTTTTATTTGTATTAAAAGTATTTTTATATAAAATTATTTTTAGTTTTAATGAGTTTTTGTTAAAAATTTGTTTTATTTTAAGATTTTATTAATTTTTCAGTAATTTTGAGACAAAACTCGAAATAATGTTTAATTTGTATTCAAACTGGGATTCATATGAAGCCGACGAAGACGTGGCCTTCGATGGCGACAGAGGTGTAAGTCTTGAATCACTTCTTTGGAAACACATTATTATTTCGTCAATTCTATGGTTAGGTATCTTTGGCTTCCTTTCGTCAGTTGGAAATAACGACTAACTGTCCCATTGTTGAGCACCCAGTGGTTAGGCGCACATTTACACCCAAAGCTTACGTTGAGGTCCGAGAAATAAATGCAACAAATTTAGAGGCGGTTTGTGTTAAAGAAGTTGAAGACATACCGGCCGTTGAGATAAGGAATGCCTTTTATACTTACGGAACGAAGAAGAAGATGGTTAACGCATTGGCCGGCATTAACCTGACTGTGCCTGAGGGAGGAATGTATGTATATTTTTATATAATATTTTTTTATTAAAATATTTTTTTCTAAAGTTATGGACTTCTTGGGCCGAGTGGTTGTGGAAAGACATCACTTTTACGGTGTATTGTTGGACGACTTCATCCAAATAAAGGGTCTGTGAAAGTGTTTGGGAAAACCCCTGGAGAGCCGGGCAGTCGTGTTCCGGGCTCTTCCATCGGTTATATGCCTCAAGAGTTGGCACTCTTTCCGGACTTTACTTTGGAAGAGACGCTCAACTATTTTGGACGACTCTATCACTTGAAGGAAAGAGTTATCGCCGAAAGAACAGCGTTTTTGTTGAAGTTTCTGGATCTCCCGGATAAGAAACGATTGGTCGGTAACCTTAGTGGTGGGCAGAAACGTCGGGTGTCGTTGGCCGCGGCTTTGGTCCACAATCCACCCCTTCTTATATTAGACGGTATTTCACTCGAAATTATATTTTATATGTTTTTATATTATTTTCAATAACAGAACCGACTGTTGGTGTCGACCCCCTGTTGAGGCAATGCATTTGGGACTACCTGGTCACTCTCAGCAAAACAGAAAAACTTACTGTTTTAATCACTACTCACTACATAGACGAGGCCAGGGCTGCAAATCTCGTGGGACTCATGAGGTTCGGTCGGATTCTCATTGAAGAAAGTCCTGATTATCTGTTGAAGCGCTTCCAATACCCGACACTCGAAGAAGTGTTTCTAAAAATTTGTGAACTGGACTCCCAGGGCGTGGATCTCAATGACATACAACAGAAGCACAAAGTTATAGAAACTCGTCGTTCAATATCTTTCGACAACAAACCGGACATATGTCACGACACCAACCAAACTGAAACCAAGGATTCAGACGTCCTCTCATCTATTGGGAGCACAAGTAGTAGTAGTGGTGTCGGAGACTCTGAAGAAAACATCCAAACGACGGCTCAATCGATGGAACAGTCTTTGGCTATAATTGAGGACAAACTCTGCGAATCACCGAAAAGTGGTTTTAACAACAGATCTCATCAAAACTCAGAGGAAAGACATGCATTTCGGGACAGTTTTGAGAGGACTTCAGCCCTTTTCTGGAAGAATATGACGCGTTTGCGCCGAAATATGGCTGTCCTTCTGTTCCAGTTCCTCCTTCCGTCCATTGAAGTGATACTCTTCTGCACCTGCATTGGTCGACATCCCTTTGATATCACAGTCGCTGTCTATAATCAGGATAGTTCTGGTGGAATGGGTGGTATGTTTCTGCAACACATCGACAATCAGACAATTATCCAAAAGTCTTACGACTCCTTCGATTCGGCGTTTCAGGCGGTAAAGAGTGGTGAGGCCTGGGCTGCACTGGTCATCGGGAAAAACTTTTCGAGTGCTCTTCAATACCGGTATTGAGTTTAATGTGATTTAACAATAATTTTAACTGTTTTTGTGA
Organism: Pantelozetes paolii; assembly: GCA_034687845.1. Classification (NCBI taxonomy): domain Eukaryota; kingdom Metazoa; phylum Arthropoda; class Arachnida; order Sarcoptiformes; family Oribellidae; genus Pantelozetes; species Pantelozetes paolii. The sequence goes on along the minus strand of JAQGAT010000021.1, from coordinate 67,963 downwards.
TCAACACCAGAGTTATGATGGCCGGAGACGTTGACAATCAAACTCTGGACATGAGTTCAATCCGTTTATACCCGGATATGACGAGTGAGTCATTCAGTCATTGATTTGTATTGAATCTAATAATTTGTTTCCCTTTCAGACCAAATGATTAGTCTTAAGCTCTATGAGTCCATTACTCTGTCTTTTATTAGCTTCGGGAAAGATCTTCTGCAAACTCTGGGTCAGAGCACAGCTATGGTTGAGTTACCTGTTGTGGTGAGTGTCGGGAAGGAAAGGGAATATATATTCTAAGTATGTATTAATTATTTTGTTTATCAGTTGGAAAGCCCTGTTTATGGCGATAGAGCGCCAACTTTTACAGAATTTATGGCTCCGGGGGTTGTCTTGAGTATTGCTTTCTTAGCGGCTGTAGCCTTGACTGCACTGGCATTTGTAATGGAGCGGAAGGAAGGACTTCTGGAGAGGAGTTTAGTCGCAGGTATTATAAATTGTGTTTAAATATAATTTGCAATCAATTAATGATTTAATTATTTAGGCGTCAGTTCCACAGAGTTTATGCTTTCGCATGTATTGACTCAACTACTGGTGCTGTCAGTACAGGTGGCTCTTTTACTCATCTTTACATTTTTGGTTTTTGAGATACCATTTCGGGGTCCTTTCATTTGGGTCGTCATCTTAACAATACTTCAGGGCTCGTGTGGTATGGCTTTCGGTCTAATGATATCAGCAATTTGTGAAGAGGAGAACTCGGCCACAATGTTAGCCCTGGGCAGCTTCTACCCCAACCTTCTTCTGGTATTAACTAAAGATTATCTTAACAATAATTAACTAATTAATGATTGACAGAGTGGAACGGTATGGCCGACACAAGCAATGCCTAAATATATTCGTTATTTCAGTTATCTATTGCCGCAAACCATTCCAATCGGTTTGATATCCAATGGCTTTCAAATTCACTTCAAATTAATAAACGTTTTATTTTATTTCAGAGGCTTTGCGTTATATCCTGTCCAGAGGTTGGGACCCATCGTATGGTATCGTTGGGTTAGGTTTTGGAGTAACCATCGCATGGATTGTATTCTTCTTGAGCGCAGCCGTCATTATATTCAGATATAAAAAGTAATTTTCGCCAAAATTACATATATTTTAATGTTTTTTATATTATATTCACATAAATCTCAAAAAATTTTAATTCATTTCTAGTTTTATATATTTTTATACCATTTTTAGTCAAAAATGAGTTTTAATAACAAAAAGTTGTATTAAATTTAGTTTTTAAATGTTTTGTGTAATTAAAATGTCCTTTTGATGGACAAATATGGTAATTCTAAGTAACCTTGTTTAAAGTAACCCAGTTAATATTTGTAAATGTTTAGATATGTGATGCAATTTCTGTAGAAGAAGTGTAAAAAAGTTTAGTAAAACTTATTTCAACATCAAATGTATTGTTGAGTTGTGTTTCACATGAGAGAGAAAGTGCTTAACATTTCATTCAAACACTTTTCTCAAGCGTTTCAAAGTTTAATTCACAAATGTTTTGGCAATTTGTCTGCAAATGAAGACTAGATTTGATGAAACCTTTGTCTCTATTGTATTGAAACTCTGAATGAAAACAGTTTTAAGGATAACGACACCAATTAGTGTTGCATTTGAAGCCAACTCTTCAATTGCAGGCTTTGGTGACGCTATGACGCTATCTCTTCACTATAGATATGGTAAAAGTTTTCATTTGAAACTTTCCAATACAGGACTTATACAGCACTGGTAGCCAATCCTGTCATTAAAGTATAGTGAGAATAGGAGTTCCTCTTATACCCACCTTCACAGGTATTACAGCAACCACTTAAAGGGCGTTGTCGTCCACTGAATAAACCATTTATTGAAATATCACTCAAAACACAGATTGTGTCCACAAATACATCAATTCATTTGATTTTTCACTAAATTATTGCTATTTTTAAATATATTTTACAATTTTTTAAACAATCATTAAATTGAATGAAAATTTGATAAAAGTGTCCAAAACTTGAGATAAAGTTGAATACCTTTTCGTCCATTCAATCATTGATACAGTTTTTGGTCATTTCATACAATCGTCTAAATGTTGAGAAACGCAGACATTTCGTACTCAAGTATAGCCCCGACCTCTCGACGTACTGATAGCTGTTTTTGTTGCTTTTGCACAATTGATTGTTCGCACTGCAAGTGTAAGTCCTGTCCAACTGTCCCACCAATCCATACCCTGAACATCCAATTTATCTGTTTTTCACTTTCACTCAAGTATTCAATTAATGTTTGAATTTTGAAGTTTCGGTGAAAATAATTGTTTTATTGTTTCATATGTTTTGCTTTTATTGACAAAAGTCTCGCTTTTTTGGCAAAAATGTTCAAAAGATGTTTAATTCAGTGAAAACTAATCACTATTTGATGTCAACCCCTATAGCCTGTTGTCGGTCCTGTTTCCTGCGTCTACCGTATGGGACCATAACCTCTACATTCCTGGCCGCCTGTGGTCTCATTATAGCTATCGTATCAATACTTCACTCAACAAGTATTGCGGACAGACTTACCCTGGATCTGATCAGAAGAAAGTATTATTGGTATTGAAGTGACAGTCAATCAGTTGTTTAGACTTTATCTTAACTTTTCTTTATATCCATCGATAGGTTGAATGAACTGAAGGTCTGGTATGTCGTCCTCACTATCTTTATATCGGTTATAATTGTCATCAATTTGCTCATCGGTTTTGCGTCCACTGGAAGTACTGATAATCGGAAGGCAAAGCCCTGTCAGACGTGTGGCTGCACCCGAGCCTCGACCACGACGTGTCTGATTAAGAGTGTATTTGTAATCAATTATCTGTTGTTTTATTTTCTGGTATTTTTAACGTTCATTGTTTTGATTACACTCTTTATATGCCTTGTGTTAACAAACTTGTGTAATGTCGGCGCGAAAATGATTGTAAACCCAATGGACGCCAATTGGCCCTATCCTACAGACATAAGGGCCGGCAGTTCCGCACAATATATTGATTTAAGACAATTCTCACCCCTTTTGTCGTTGCGATCAAATGAAACCCAATTTATGTATTTCAAAGACGATAGACTTAAAAAACTTTGTGTAGACTATGTGTCGGCCCTTATGTTCTACATTACCCTCTGTTCAATAGGGATGGTATTACTCTGTTCCGGGTTTCTTAACTTTTTAATCAATTTAAGTGTAAATTGGGTCAGAATTAGTGCAAAACAAAAATTCAAAGAAATAATGTATTTAAACGGCGCGGAAATGACTGCCTTTAATGACGGCGCCGACCATACGAGCAGATATTGAAGACATTTTAGTTTAAGTTTTATAGCATTTCAAAGTTGAAGTCATGGAAAGGTATGGAAACAACCATTTAATGGTCGGAATAGCTGTTGAGGTGTTTATTATCACATTTTTATATTATTCGCTCACATATTGACTGCATTTTCAATCCATCACTGAATGCAAAGTCGTTTCAATTTTTTCAAGTATTTTATTAAACCATTAATTAATTGTTTATTAAATATGTATTTAATATAAAATTATTTTTATTTATATAAATGTTATTTCAATTAATTTAACTCAATATTAACACAATTTATATGTATTTGCAAAATGAGATTTTTAGATCCAAATGTAAAATAAGGTGCAAAATATTCAATATTTTAATTAACCCTTAATTACTGTTTAGTATTATTTATGAATAGACAGAGGATTAGTATCTTTTGATACAATAATTGTGATTAAAATGTATTAATATTTTAACACTCAATGAATAAATCGTTTCATAATTTCTTCTAAATTTTCATTTATTATTTCCATTTCTAATGCATTTCAATGGAAAGTGTATTGAGTGAAGATAACTCTCCTTGTTAATAACTTGGTGCAAGTTTAAGCAATTTATTAATAGTTTTCGCACTTTTTAAAAACAGATTTCTAAAAATATTATAAAACTTTGACTAAAGAAGAGAGAAATAATGATTTCATTTGAAGAGTTAGCATGAATTGTGTTTTAAGGGGTAATAAAAGTATAAATCATTTTAATTAAAACCCCTTTCAATAGGTTTTTGTTATTTTACTTTTAATTATAACAAGTATTGAAAATGTTATTAATTTTTGTCGACTTTTTATGAGACCTCAGTTTAAGGTCCGACCAATATATCCAACACTAAAACCGATAATCAAAATGAAAAATATGATAAAATCTTTGGTTAAGAAAAACCTTAAAATATTTAAACCCATAAATTGTTTACTTTTTAGTGTTTTATTGAAATGTTATTTAAATGAATAATAATTTGTGAAAATCTTATAATTTATTTATTTATTGTAAAATTAGTGGTTTTTGTCTGACTTTTCAATTCAAATATATACAGTATTGATATTATATTTGATTTTTGGCATCAATTTGTTTGTCTCTCCAAAACTCTCTTCAATATAAACATGAATGCATTGAAAGTGGGATTTATTTGTAAATACTTTTATTATTTTCTAAAAATCTTAAGATTTTTACAGAATTTTAATAAAAATTAAATTAAAAAACAATTATTTGATTGTATTTACACTTCAATTGAATTTCATTATAAAATAAAACCAAATATTTATTAAAAATAATATAATTTTATTTCAAAAATAAATTTATATAAAATAAGAAATAAGTTATTCTGTTATATTTCAAATAACCTTGATTATATACACCAGATCTAGATTTATACTAGACTTTCCGTTTATAATAAATTGAGTGCTGTATTGACTCAATAAGCGGAAACGGCATAAGAATTTGTGTCAACATTTTGGGATTCATTCATATTTTTGATTTCATTTTCAGAGACAATTCGAGTGCTTTTGTATTTCTTCTGCAAAAGAGTAAACATAACATTGCAGAGAGCATCCAGGTCATACTTGTGGTCCCAATTCCAATCCAAACGGGCATTTGTATCGTCGAGTGCTTGAGGCCAAGTGTCCGCTAAACGCGTTATAATTTAATGATGAGATAAGTATTAAGTCATAAAACAATGAGAGAAATACCGATATTTTGTCGATTGTCTGGTTTGAAGGTTACTTTGAAGTCAGGGATGTATTTGATGATCGACTCAATCAGTTCTTTGGGGGTAAAGCTGATTGCATTCACGTTATATGTCCTCTGTTTGAGCTGATGCTCCGGTGCTTCTATTATACCCATTAACGCTTGCAAACAGTCGTCGATATACATCATAGGAAGTCTTGTTTCGGGTTTTAAATAGCATTCATAAGAACCATATTTGAGTGCCTCATGAAATATAGAAACGGCGTAATCAGTAGTTCCTCCGCCGGGGTTAGTGTCCGCGGATATGATTCCCGGCAAACGAAGGCAACGGAAATCTAATCCAAATTTCCTGAAGTAATACTGAATTTGTTTGAAATGAATAAAAGTTTGGATTTTATTAATCATTGGATTTCATTGAAGGAAAAGAATATATTACTTCTCCCATGAGTTCCGCGTGAACTTTGGACACACCGTAAATGGTTTGCGGTCTTTGAACACAAAAATCTGTTTTAATTTAAATAATTTATTAATAAATCTCTTTATTAAAAATCCTTTTATACCCGGAGTTGGGATATTTCGCGGCGATTCGGGTCCGAAGGCACCGATAGTTGAGGGCACAAACAGTCTTAAGTTGTATTGTCGGGAAAGTTCCATAACATTATGCAAACCATCGATATTTACTCTCATAGCGAGGGGAACGTTGTATTCGCCAACAGAGCTGAGTAAAGCACTGAAATGTATTAACCAATCGATTCTATGGTTTACAACAATTTCCTGCAAATTCTTGAAATCAAGAATATCTGCGTAAATGAAAGGTCCTTTTTGGAGGACATCTTTCGATGGCTTTATAATGTCAGACATAATAACGTTTTCCGTTCCGTATTTTGACCTGAATTTTAGAGTTTTATATTTTATTAATCATTGATTTTAAAAAAATATATTTAAATAATTTGAAATATATTTCTGTTTTTATTTATTGTTCATATTTTTATTTAATTAATAAATTAATTAATTGTATTCTTGTTTAATTATACCACTCAGATATATACTCTAGTAATAATGATCATGTTCAATTTAAGATGTGTCAATAACTCTACATATTTTTAGCACTAAATTCAATGGAATTTTAATATAAAGTCAATTAATAGTAATTCTGTATAATTTGTTGTGTATTTGAATGTTCAGTAATATTGAAGGGAAAGTTAGTCATTACCTCATCACTCTTGCAAGGCCAGTACCTAACTGTCCCAGACTACCTGTGCCGATCAAAGAAAAATAGGCTGATTATTCACTTGAAAAAATTGTATTGAATTATAAGTGACTGAAAAACCTTCAACTTTGACCACAAAATACGCAATCAATTCATTAATATTAAACTCAGGTTTGCCTTAAAAGTATTGGTTAGTAATAATCGCCTGATTTGTTCATATGAGACAAATCAAGGGGAAAGGGGTTGAAAAACTCGTATGATTTGACAAATAATATAACTTTTGTATAAATTAATTCACAACTGAGTGCACGGAATGTATAAAACATTATACAATGTGTTATCGGTTTTAGTTTTTGTTTCGCAAATACAGTATCTGAATAAATCATTAATTATTGAAATAACCTTGTACATAAGACAGCTTGTTGTCAATTCAACCAATTCTTATACCATTCGACCCTCACTAAGGGATAGCCTATGATATTATTAAATTTAATTAGTTCAGTTCAATTAATATTTGCCAGGGGCATTCAGGGGTATTCAGGGGAATAACAATTATATTAATTATATTGAAAAGAATTTCAAATAATTTTTAAGCTTTCAAACAATTATTTAATTAAATCTTAAAAGATATAAAAATTTTGTTTGAAATGAATTAAAAATTATTTTAATATAAAAATCGCCAAAAATTCTCACATTTTCTGAAAAATAATTTAAACATGCGTTGGAAAGAGCAGTAATCCGGGACAAAGTTAAATGCTCGAGATAAAATTAGTTTTAAATTTACTTGATTTGATAAATTAAATAAAAGTTAATAATTTAATAAAAGTTTTATAAATTCAATTTATTGAGAAATTAGTACTTGGTCAGTTAGAGTTTAAATATAATGACATAATTATGTCAATAAAATGTAATATTCATTGTTCAATGAATTTTCAAATAAAGTTTACCTGTTATTAAAACTTTAGGTCTGTTTCCGTCCAAAGAATGAAAGTTATGTTTAAATCTCTTTTGAATTTCAGACGACTTTTCAGATCCATTGAAAACAATCTTCAATTTAATTGAATTTTTGGCAACAATTGAATAATTGGTAAAATATTTTCCACTGTTTAACAAAGAAAACATTTTTTCAAAGATTTAGATGTTTTTGAAAAATCAATTGAAACTAAGTTTTATATAACTTAAAATAAAAACCAATTTCTTTAAGGAATAGAAAATATTTTTGTCAACTCTTACTTAAAGAGAAATTTTATGAGTGTTTAAGTGATTGAAAGCTTTAATCCCAATCCCAATGATGTCATAATTGCGTTCCTCGGCATTGAATTATTGCCGAAAGGCTTTTCCAGTTCTCAATACCTGTGCTATTAAATGTTAATTTCATTAAAATAATAGTTAATATATTGTTAATGATTTGAAGTAAACAACAAAATCATTTGATTTCTTGCATTTCATACAAACATTAATCAAATTATTGCAAAACTTTTGTTTAAATTGTTTTTCAATATTAAAACCTATTCTTAGTATTACTCGTGATTTGTCAGAGAAAACATTAATTATTAAAAAGCATTGAAAGTTTGAAAAAATAACAAAATTCTGTCATAACTTCAGATATTTTAAACATTTGCTTCAAAACCTTAAATTAAATCAAAACTAAACATTTTAAACCCTTTTTGTTGTTTAAGAAAAGTTGAGTTTTTGGTCATAAAAGTGTGAAAAACTATTTGCATTTGCATTTGAGTGCTTTCCCTCAACGGATATCTATTTCTAAGACCAAACCAGAAAAACTCAAAATCTTTTTTTCCCTATCCTTCCAGTCACTCAAGAGTTGAGATAAAACTCAACTTTATTTTGATTTTAAAATAAAAGTATTTCAAATTATTTTGTTTTATTTTAATATAAAAACTTCACTTAAACTCAAAATATAAAACTATCCCGAACAACCTACACTCGACCACCAAGGTAACAATTATTATATAAGATTTAATTTCGTTTAATATTTGAATTAAAATAAACAAAAATTAATTATTTGACTAATGATTGAGATTTTGAACTCATTTTTCATTTATTTCTTAATAAAAGCTTTCATTAAGACATGAATTAAGACATGAATTAAGACATGAATTAAGACATGAATAGCCAATGGCTTAGAGTTTGGCTATAATTTTGTGTAATTTTATTGAAAACATAGGAAATTGTTTGAAATATTTGTTACAAACATTGCTTTCTTGACTTCAGTTTATATTTAGTATTCAATTAACTATTGATTTATAAATAAAATATTAATTAAATGTTTAATGACTTTAAGAAAGTCTGAGAAAATGGGAAGTTATATATACTCTTGGTTTTAAATGATTTAATGGAAGTACAGCTCAAAGGTCTTTACTTCTTTAATAATAAAAATGTACTTGATAATGTGCTGATAATGTGCTGAGAACTTATTAATATGACATTTCTTATATGACAATAATTTGAAGACATTATAGGGAGTCGTAGTTTAATATTATATTTGATGTAACGGTGTTTGTGAACAGTATTTCAGTCATTAGTGTTTGAAAAGGGTTTCAATGATTGTATTGAAAAGTGATTTGTGTTTGAAATCATTGAAAGAATAATAACTATAAAAACACTACAAAAATATTTTGCAATAAAAACATTATTTCATTGAAAATCTGATAAAATAAACAAAAATCGGGAGAAATGTCGGGCAAAGCAGTGGTCGGACGGCTTCCTAAGCCTGTACTCAGAGGTCACGCGCATCGGTATATCCGGTTTCATCTCTTCAGTGCCATCGCCTGTTCACTGGCCGGTGCTATCGCCTGGAAGTATTTGGTGGCCGAACCCCGAAAGCGGACTTACGCTGAGTTTTACAAGTATTGGACACTAATTGCCATTAATTTTAGTATTAATTAATTGATTGTTTGATTGATTGCCAGAACATATGATGTCGAGAAAGAGGAGGAAAGACTGATAGCTCTCGGCCTTTACGACAATCCCTTCCCTTTCGATGAGGAATAGATCCGTTGATTGACTTCTTCTTCGGGAATAGTATTGAGACTTAAAATTCAATTTATGTTTAGATTTAAAGAGAAATTGATTTTCAATTCAAATGTAGTTTTGATTTAATTTCAATGTTTTTAAAGTAGTCTTTGATTTGTAATTGAATTTTGATTTCAAATAAAAGTTTAATTAATTATAAATTGTTTTTCAAATCATTTCAATATTTTTGTTGTCCTTTAATGAAATTTTTGGTCAAATCTAACTGAGACGGGAAGGGATGGCAGACAATAGGCTAAGAAAAGGTATATTCATGTGAAGACTAATTAGAGTTAAAGTGAGATTAAAAGGAAAGGTATAAACAGTTGTAATAAAGTACATATGAAAAGGAAGGGTAGAAAAGTTGAGTGTCTTTTGAAATGAAAGCAATTTTATATATTTTTGTCACTTTATTCGCAGCTTTACATCAAATCTGCAAACAATACAGAAATCGCTGCACAAGTAGTGAAAGTGTATTGAAATCATCGGATGGTCTGAAGAATAGACTGAATATTACTTTGATTTATAATAAAAGCCGAAAAAGAGTACAGGATTTCAATGCATAGTATAATACAGAGTCAGAGAAGATATTGGGTCTGAAAGCTGTCCACCGATTACTATGTTTTGAGTTATTAATAACAAAATTATATAAATATTTAATATTATTTAAAATTAATTTAATAATTGATTGATTGATAATAAGTCATGAGATGCTATGCTTTACATTGAAATATAGACCAACAGTTGGTTTACTGTTATATCAATAATATATATATTATTTATGTATATATTTATAATATTTAGTGAATCGTAAAAGTGATGACAATTTATGACATGAAGTTAAAAGTCATTCAATCGATTGGTATTCAAAATATTTTACAATTAAAACAATTCAATGCAAATCAACTCAAATTCAGTGCAATTTCATCATTGATTTTATGTTAAAATTTAAATTAAATATAAATCAAATATAATATTAATAATAATAATAATAATAGTAATCATAATAAATGCCAATAATTATAATAAAACTCTAATTATTACCGATTTTTAGGCAACAGTTATAAAGAAATAATATTTACAATAAATTTATTCATTTTTTATCGGTTTTTGAATTGAAAACCAATGTCTGAATCAATATCTGAATCAATGTCTGAATCGATAGTTTAGTTAATAGTATAACAAATATCTAATAAATTTAAAAACCATTTAATACTAATCGCAACAGCAATTGATGTCTCGGTTGTTGTCCTCAAACAAAAGATGTGTACAATATATGAATCATTAAATAAAAGGGGGTTTTCAACCAAAAATTGCACATTTGTTACAACGCCTTAACGACTCGTTTGGTAATCAATGTCTGATCTCTTATTAAAGGTGTGAATGAATTGAACGCAAAATATAACCAATTATTAGTCATTGAATAGATATTTACATAAAATAACAGTCATTTGCTTTCATTCACTGATCCTTTGGTTCAATGGTTCCGTCAGTTATTATAATTGTAATCAATGTTAACTCAAAATATATTTCTATTCAGTTCATCACAAGTGGCTTCAAGTGGTCACAAATGGTCACAACCGGTCATTACCTATGGTTTTCCTTAACAACTCTTCTTCTCTTCGTAAGACTTGATTCCGTTTGTTCTGCGGTCAAGAGATATGATTATAATTTCTGGTCAACAATGGACAACAAAAGGAGGAATACCTGTGTTGTTGTTTATACCAACCCTTGTCTTTCGTTTGACTAAAAGTGAAGAAGTAATGATTGGCGGAGTTGTAGAAGCAGTGGACGCGTCGTTGTTGTTGTAGTTATTAGTGTTTGAGTCGTTAGAGAGCTCTAACCCAACGATTTCCATATGTAATGACTCGGAGGACGACTCACTTGAATGCAAATCAATGCCAGACGTAGTGATCATAATGTTGTGGTCCCGCGAACGACGAGTTGAGCGTTGGGTCGAAGTCTTACTTTGGTCCCGATCTCGACCTTAAGGGTTGAAAGCAATTATAAAAACAAAAACAAAAATAATTAATATTTTATACCCTTTTTCTGTCTATCGTTCGAACGGACAGTCATTTTATCATTATTTGTGTCTTTAATACAATTAATATTCTTCTGTTTATTCATCTTCTGGTTCTTCTGAGTACTTCCTGTCCTTAATCTCTGCCTATTATTCCAAGAAAACCCAGAATTGTCTTTAATTTCTTCATCACTCGAACAGTTCTCTGTCGTAAAAGCCGTTTCACTCGAAGACACTTTGTTTTTCCTTAATCTCTGGTTTTTTGATGATTTGTTCAAATGGTTTACTTCAGAGGATTCAGTGGTTGTGGTATTGATGACACACTCACTGTCCACCGATGAGGTTCGGGTTCGGTTAGATATATTGGGAGTCCTCGTGGAAACACCCGAAATAACCGTAAAAGTGGAACAATTGAAAGTCGAGTTCTTCTTAGGTATGTCGTCGACACCCATACAGGCTTTGATGAGTTCCGCCGCGTTCTCAGAGCTCTTCCTTTTGTTTGGTCGGGACTGCAAGTCATTGCTCTGTTTTAAGTGCTGTTCATTACGAATGACAGGTGTTTTGTACTCTTCACTGGAAATATCGTTATCTCTTAAATGGTCTGAAATTTCATTTTCAGAAGTGTTGGACAAATTCAGAACCGATTCATCGATTTCCTGGTCTTTGAAATCATCGCTCGATTTCTTAAGGATATAGTTGTGATCAGAAGCGACGGAATGGGTTAAGAGGTTGTCTTCGTTCACATCTTCGTCGCTAAGAATATCATTAGAAACTGTCGAAGACTTTATGAGTTGCGGAACACTTTCGCTGTCATTATCTTTGACTTTAATCTCATCATTGATGGCAATTGAAAAACTTTCGGAACACTGGACAGTGAGGTCTACCGGTTCTGACTGTGCTTTGCTTTCAGACAAGTTTTTAACCTTATTTTGGACATCACTTTCATCGATAAAGTTGTGGTCATTGATAGCGATGTCATTGATTTCAGCGTTTAATGAATGAGTCGTTTGTTTCACATTTTGTTCGCTATTATTGCTGACATTAATTGCATTCAAAGACTCAATCGGACAGTCAGTTCGCGACACAGGTATCAAAAGCGATGAACTATTAACTGAAGGAGTCTTTGCGGGAACCAGTTTTATAGACGGAGAAGGGTTTGTTACGACCACTGACTTAACCACAACCAGTTGACCGATCGAATTGGCGGCACCGGAGACGGGAACACCTGTTTGTGTGACACTACCAGCTGTCGCCACTTTAGAGACTAAGAGTCGCACCGGCGGTGATGTGGTGTTGATTGGAGACCCACTCGATTGCAATTGATTTGGAGATAACGGAGAGACCGGCGAAGAAGAGGTAGAGTTAATTAGTTCTACCAACTTATTAGCGGCCGATCGCACAGTTATGCCGCCACTGCCCGATGGAATCGTAAGCAATTTGAAAGGAACTCCTTTCCCAGGCATTTGACTCGAGAGGGTATTACTTGTGAAATGAGATGTCTTTCCACTTGTGGTCGAACTGTTGGGAGAATTCAGGTTCGGTTTGAATGTAATCAAAGTCACACGACTTCCCGACTCGAGTGAAGATGACTTCAAGTGAGAGAACATTGCTGTGGATGTAGTGGTGGGTAATGAAGGCACAGAAGTAGTGATAACGATCTGAAGTGGCTGTTTGGCCGTGTCTTCGACTACAGCACCCTTTGTGGCCAAACATTCTTTACTTTTTGAGCTCTCAAGCATCACATTCTGACCATCAGTACCACTAGTGTTGACTACAATTGCATTGATTGCAGACATATTAGTCTCCGATATCTTTGACTCACTATTAGAAACATTGGAAGCGTTTTGTTTGGAAACCCTTTCATCGGTTTTACAATCAATTGTTTCCAAAGATTTTGTTTCCGTTTTTACCGAATCGTCTGAAATGGCAGTGAATTTAGTAAACGATTGATTAGAGTCTGAATTCTTTTTGTTATCATTTGATTCATCTTTTCTCTCGACTTCTGATAAGACATTGGTTTCTATCAACTGATCCTCACTTTTGTCAACATTCGGGTTCACTTCAGTTTTGACCAAAAGAGAGTTCTGTCCAACATTTGAGTCATTCATCTCATGTTCATTAGATTTAGGCTTCAATTCAATTGAGTTATTGTTTGATTTAATGGCTTCTAATGAAGGAATAGGACTATCAGTGCTTTCTCTACTGATATCTCCGTTCAATAAGACCTCGTGTTTAGTCATTTCGGTTTGACTTTCGGGTTGTTTTGAAACATCGTTTGATTTTTCTGATTCAGAGATGACTATAGTTTGGGAAACATTTGAATTCAATTCAGTCAAAGAACTTATCGTTGGATTTGATTCAAGAATTTCATTGCATTTGTCTTCTACTGTGCTTTCATAGAGACTATTGGAAGGAGAGGTCGGGTGTGTTGTGGGCAGAGCACCGGTAGTCCGCAAACAATTCAATTCTCTAGTGTTGACCAAAGCGGGGACGCAATTAGATGTCGTAATACAGTTCAAACGTTTCGACATTTTGTTGACAATTATCTCATTTGTTGTCGAAACCAACGGTTCGACTGTCACTACAGTCGTGACCGGAAATACACGGGATTTTAATTTCAACTTCTCTATCGGTCTCTCCGTTTCAATAAGAGATACATCTTTGTGACCGACGTTTGGTATTAAAGACACTAATGTTTGTGAAACTATTGGTTTAGAAATCGACGTTTCATTGTTGTTGTCATTAGAGGTCACGAGACTGGACTCAACCGTCCGGTGAGTCGTCGGCGATGTCTTTATAGTGGAGTCACAATCGGAAACCTTCTCTTCGGACAAATTGGACGCTAAGTCAACACAAACACTGTTTTCAACTACATTTGAATCACAATTAGTTTTGTCAACAACTTTATCATTGGAGAGAACACAAGCATTGGTCGGTTGGGTCGAGGGGTCGGTTGTCTCAGGTATTGCACACTTTTGTGTAATATTGTCATCAGTGTTGAAAAGAGGCACACATTTTGAAGATATGTTAATATTTTTTGAATTATTTATATTATTATTGTTTTTATTGTCGTTATTATCAGTGCTTTTGTTTTGAGCGCAACTGTTGTCCGATTGAGTCCACAAGCGGTCAACCGATTCACTTGAATGACTGGTCGGACGTGAACTCAATTCAAAGGACAAGTCGTTAACTGTTTTGTTTAAATCAATCAACGACTCGGCACTAGAAGGAGAGGCACAGAGAAATGAATTGGATGTAACGATACCACCGCCGGAGAGGAAGCGCTGTTCCCTTTGAAGACGTTTTCTTTGGTTTTTATTCATATTATTTGTACATTCGGTGCCCAAACCTGAGACTAAACCCGACTCAACAGACATAGCTCTCGCAGTCCTAACAGCTCTGGTCTTCTTCGCGACATTGCTTTTCATTTCTATATCACTCGTACTCTCCCTTCTGTTGGACACAACGACCGCAGAGTTCGGGCCCCGAATAGAGATGTGGAGCGGAGGGACTCGAGGCTCAGCCATAACTATAGGGTTGGCATCTGTTGATTGAGTGGTTCCACATGTAGTTGACAATGGAATTGATGGTTCGGTTGACTTTTGTTTTGTTGGATGACTGCGCGTATGGAACAGTGGGTTCGATAAAGAGGTTTCGACTTTTAGGCACTCAGTCTTTGTGTCGATTTTCACTTTAAGTTTCAATCTCTCAGTCGAAGACATGCCTTCAACCGATCCTTTCGAATGGCTCGGAGTTTGGTCACCGTTCCCGACCTCAATGGATGACTGCGACGACACATCAGTTCCAGACTTCCCTAACCCGGAGTCAGTGTCTGACGAAAGGTTAGTGTCTTTTCCATTACTCCCGGCGTCTGAAACACTTCGCTCTGAATTCCCGCCGACATCAGAGCCGGCGTCCAATTCAGGGAACAGTGTTGAAGGCGAAGACCTGTCCTCCTCTTCCTCGTCACTGAGCATCGGTTCTAAGAGACCAGTAAAAGGGTTTATCAAATGCTTTGTTTTAGCGGTCATTCTAGATGTCGGCGGAGAAGGAAAGACAGCATTTGATTCACTATTCCTCTCGTTATCAGAAGAAACGGCTTTATTGTTGGCTGAGTTGGGTTTGGAAATGGGATTGGAGTTAAGACTAGACTTTTGCTCTTCAAGTGAAACAATTTGTTTGTTTTGTTGGGAAACGGGTTTAATATTACACGTCGTTTGACTTGCGGTCAGAAATAAGGGTTTACGCAAATGAGTGGTCGTTATTGGCAGAGATCCGACGGTCGGTGCAGCTATTTGTGGACGCAGTGGCAGTTGACTCGCTCTGACAACCTGTGGCTGTCCCTGAGCTTCGGGATGTATTGATGGAAACCTATTTTGAAGATAATTGATTGAAATAGTGATATAAGGAAAGGGATGTCAATGACGTCATACCTGGACATCGCGCCGATAGGAATGCTTATCAAATGCGGAGATGTATTGAACGTCGACTGCGTTTGCATTTGTTGTGAATCCAGTGCTGACTGTTGTGACAATGGATTGGACGGCAAATGTTTGAGTGATGAGGAAGTGCTAGAAGTGGTCGTTACCGATGTCTGTGCACTCGATTGCGACACAATCTGTGTTACAACAGCACTGGTATTCACAAAATAAGATGATTGAGTCGTCACTTCTGTTTCCAACTGTTCCTTCGATTTCCTGCTTTTTCTCGGCTTTCGTTTTGGCGTCAAATCATTCGTTGGATTGATTTGATTGAGTGCTGAGGTCTGGGCTGTCGGGCTCTTCATGTGACCCGAAGTGGCGTCACTTTGCAAAAGGTTTACTAATAAAGGACTGGTCAGCGCAACGTTGGCTGAGACGCTATTGACTGTCTGCGCCACTGCCTGTGCCGGCGGTTGTGGTTTGTTTTGAGAGGTTACTAAAGGTGTTGGTAAAGGGGTTGGGGTTCGACACACAGTTAGAGTAGTTTGAGGTCTATTAGAAACAGAAGCTATGGTTGAGCTGACAGTCCCAGTGGAAGGTGTGATGCCGGGGCTGTTAGGCTGAGATACAGGAGTCGATGGCATCCGAACAGAAGGCGTTGCGATGAATTGATTTGGCCGTTGGACTGATGGGTAATGCGATGCGTTGAGACCATGTCTCGCACTGGTATGCATGGCCTGGTATGAGTGCTGCATACTTGCGAATGGAAACAACCCATAGTTTGACTGAATCTCACGAAGCGATGAGTTGTTTGATATTGAAGTCACTGCAGACAAACGATTGCCTGCACTCGAGCTGACAGTACAGGTGCTGGCAGTCGATGACACACATGTCGACAGCTGTGATGTCACTGTGTTTGTTGAGCTCGAGTTCAGATAAGGGATCGGCTCTGTGTTGACGGGCGCCACAACATTCGGCGACCGAAATGCCGGCAACCGATCACTAATGGCATCAACACTGTTAGGGTTGGGGTTCGAGTTGGCTGTGCTGTTGACCACATCTATGTGTTGTTGACTTAAATATTGTGCAATATTTTTACGCGTGATTTCAACACTGGATCCGCCGCTCGAAGACGAACCGATTAAGTCTATGCCCGACGAGACCAGAGATGAGACACTACTGGCCGTCAAATTGTTTACATTATTGTAATTAACAGTCAATTCATTGTTTATTATATTGAGTGCAGAGGAGTTGACAGCACTGATAGCACTGACACTATTGTTCACAACACTAACACTTTCACTCGTTTTGTTGATCACTAACTGCTGACCACTTTCGGTGAAATTATTGGCCAGAGTTAGGGTTATGACCTATAATTCAAATAATTAGCGACCGATTGAGAGCACTGACAGATCGTGTTATACCTGATCGCCCTCTATCTGGACAGACAGTATCCCTAACTCTCTTAAGGTGTTGTCCCCTCTTTCGGCCAATTGTCTTAACCTTTGAGCGGCATTTCGAGGTATATTGAAGGTAACCCTCACACTATTCCAGGGCTCGACTTTAGTCACTTGGAATGGCTTCTTGTCTGCAATGAGAGGAAAGGTATGTCAAACGATAAGCAATGAAAACAAAAGCAAATGCCATACCGTCTGAAACGAGTCGTTTAAGTTTGCATATGATTTGGGTCAGTCGGTTAGGGAAGGCCGGGTCCCTCAGATCGCCCTCACATGTCAGCACTGTCTGCGCTAAGTCGGGATCATCTGCTGAGACATCCATGCCTTAAGACATGACATCCAAAGTGAATAACAATTAAATATTTGATAATATTTTCAATCAATTGAAAAGTTTTGACAAAAATTTGAATCAAAATTGATTTCAATTGAAATCAAAAGTCATTTAAATATTGTCTTAAGTTTTGTCCATCACTTGAATATCAATTGCAATCATAACTCAAACAAACATTAATTGCAAAACAAAATCAAAACTAAATTCAAATTAAATGCAAAAAAGTTTCAATAATTTTGCAAAAAGTATTGAAATCTTAACTAAATTTGAATTTAAAAACAATTTAAACAAAAAATTAATGAAAATATCGATAAATGTCTGAAAAGTATCACAAAATTGAGAGAAAAATAAATTTCAGTAAAAATAAACTCAAATTTGATTTGAATTACAATTAAATGAAAACTAAATTCAAATAAATGTCTGAAAAGTGAAATCAAAGACAAATTGAAAATCAATTGAATATTAAATTAAATTAAATCCAAAAACAATTAAATTTCAGTCAAAAGACAAAGTGATTGCAATAGTCTTCAGACCAACAGATGTGGTCATTGCGGGTGCGGTGAGTGCGGGCCGAGTGGACAACACATAAGCAACACATCGGGTGTCCATACCTTCACGTGATATAATCCAAGACATGATTCTATGTCTCTGACGTTCGCCATAGATGTTGAACAATAACATCGACAGCCATTTGCAATACAAGTCATGCGCTCAGCACTGGTAGCCAAACACACCATACCATTGGGTGCCCACAGAGGGCGTCAGCACTCTATGTCAACAAACACTCAATTCGTCTCAACTTTTGTCACCACTTTTGAAATTGACTTCAAGTTTGCATCACTTCTTGGATGTAATTGTCGTTTCAATTGATCACACAATCAGTGAAGACATGAATCAATTGATTAATAAAAACATTAATAAATGATTGAATGAAGACATGAGTGAAGACATCACTGAAGACCCAATTGGTTGGCAAAGGGATTCATTCAGTGATCGGATTTGCGATCATTTCTCAACTTATACTCAATTATCTGACACTTGAAGACAAACTAAGACTCATTGGTGTCTCAAAACAGTTCAATAGATATCTTGAATCGGTTCTGAAGAGGGAAACAGTGGTTGAGATATACAATTCATCGGCGGATCCATTGAGTGATGTGAAGAATGATTTGATTTCCGTCTCAAGTGTTGCACAAGTTATCAAATATTAGAGAAATACGTTTTGAAAGGACTGTTGGTTTGAATGCAAACAAACTTTGGACACAATTGTTGATAATTGCCATCAATTGGAGGCAATTGTCTTCAACTTTGAAAAACGACGCAAAGGTGTGAAAGGATTGGTTTGGCTTTGAAAACAGTGACCAAAACTATAGGCAATTAATTCATAGGATTTGATGGCTATTAAGTCAAAAGACATGAAACAGAAGGGAAGGGAAGGGAAAGGTATTGATTGTCGTAATAATGATTGTATTGAAAGCACTTTAATATTCAATTCATATACAAAGACAACAATAAAGACCATCAGAAGAGCACATGATTTGCCGATTAAAGCAATTTTTAAATTAAAAAACCCTTTAATCGCGTTATAAATCATTAGAGCACAGGTAGTGCAGAGGTAGAGCACAGGGAAATTCCAATGAATATATTTCACTGAATACTACATTTCCGACGCCTTCGCCACCACTTCCGGCTTTTGTCCGCCAACTGCGGCTGATTCCTGAAAACAGACCAATCAGTGAACAGATACTATAGAACCCGAATTTACCGAATTATTCTGACCACTTCGTGAAAGGCCGCGTCCACATTCAACGGCGGGTCTTTGGCCGACGTCTCGATATACGGAACCTAAAGAATAATCGGTGAAATAATGGTCAGAGTTCGGGAGCACTCGCTTTAAGAGTTGCGGCCATTTCTCGGCCCTGTTCTTCAGTGACCTTTCGCAGATGGACAAGGTCAACTTTATTGGCACAAAGAAGCATTGGATATTGATCCCTGTCCTTAACCCTTAGGATCTGAGTGTGAAAGTGCTTTAAGTTCTCAAAACTCTGAATATCTGTTACGGAATACACGAGAAGAAAACCGTCGCCTATTGGTTGACATAGATTAGTGATGTGTTGGCCATATCCCCGGCCTTACCTTTCCTCATATACTGTTCCCTCATTGCGGAGAACTCTTCCTGACCAGCAGTGTCGAGGACGTCGAGGACACACCAGAGCTGATCCACTTCTGTGTGTTGAATATATGAGTCCTCAATCGTCGGGTCGTAATCCGTGACAAACAGTTTCTGAAAGAACTGAATGGTTAGCGCACTCTTCCCGACACCTCCGTCGCCGACAACGACCAGCTTATAAGTGGCCACATTCGGGTCGTTCCCCGCAAAAGACATTCTCTAATATTGTCTTATATGGCACTGTCTCTAAGCGACACACTTTCGGTCCCTTTTCTTATGCAAACACTTGAGTTATAGTAAGAAAAAGTACTATAAATACAAAATGACGTCATATTTGTTAAGAAAATGTTTTATTTTGAACAAAAGCGACGTTTCGTGAGACCAGAGGTCACACCTCTGGCCACACCACTGGTCACTCCCCTCTATACTTCGGTTGCCGTTTCTCTTTAAAACTGGCCAAACCTTCCAACCGATCCTTTGTTCCGACAGTCAATGTATGACACGCGCCCTCAATGGCCAGACCAGAGTTGATGTCCACTTCGGAACCTTTATTTATGGCCAGTTTGGCCATTCTCAAGGCCACGGGTCCGTTACCGATCATCTCTTCGGCCAACTTTACGGCCCGTCGATAAGCGGCGTCTCCGTTGGGATTCTGTTCCACCGAATAATTGACGATTCCTGCGGTGAGAGTGGTCTAAATCGGCAGTTATTTGTGGACATATTTACCGATTTGATAGGCCTGATGGCCATCAATGAGACGTCCCGTGAATATAAGTTCTTTTGCCAAATGGATTGGTATGAGTCGAGAGAGTCGTTGTGTTCCTCCTGAAGGCATATAAAGATAGATAAGCATAATAGAGGACAGGAGAACATACCGGCGCCGGGAATGACGGCTAGTTTTGTCTCAACTAAACCCATCTTCGCGTTAGAGGCGGCGACTCGGAGGTCAGCCGCCAGTGCGTACTCAAGACCACCACCGATGGCCGCACCATC
Organism: Pantelozetes paolii; assembly: GCA_034687845.1. NCBI lineage: Eukaryota > Metazoa > Arthropoda > Arachnida > Sarcoptiformes > Oribellidae > Pantelozetes > Pantelozetes paolii. The sequence goes on along the minus strand of JAQGAT010000021.1, from coordinate 47,284 downwards.
AATAGCGGCGATTGTGGGGAACGGGAAGTCATGAATTGCATTCCCGATTGACCGAAGTTTGGCCACAAACGGCGGGATCTCCTTCTCGTGCATTGTAGCCCTCTCTTTGAGGTCAGCGCCGGCGCAGAAGATGCCGGGAAGGGTTGATCTGATAATAAGGACACGAAGTTCTTCATCTTTCGTCAGTTGATAAATGGTTTCATTGATCTGTCGGGCCATTCCTCGGGACAAAGAATTGGCGCCATTCGGACGGTTAAGAGACAGAACCTGTGAAAAAGTATTAGAACTGTTTTGGCTTCGGGTGTTGGTCACTGACCACAATACCCGCAGTACTTCCGGCCAACTTCGAAGTGAAGACTTCGTCATCTCTTTGACTCGCGTGAGAAGTGCCGATGACTGTCCGCGCGGACACAAACCGCAGACATTGTTTGGAAGCAATTGTTTTCAAAGAAATCCTCAAAAAATTCATTTTGTTTTTGACGTTATTTTTGACCAAACCTTCACTTCTTTAACACTTTATTTGGTCATCAAATGATGTCTTCCTCTTTGGCTTTGATTCGCGTCTCTGAAAGACAATTAATAGATTTGTGTCAAACCGAGACACGAGTGGTCAGAATCGGCTCTACGGCTGAACCTATTGGTCGTCGGGCCTCAGAATACGGTCGTCTTGGCTATGAGGGAGAGATGTACTTTGCGGACGTCCCGCATATGAAGGACTGTGAGGACAGGTGTCTTCTGGCGTCGCGATTGGCCGGAAGCGGAAAATACAATTTCTTCGACGCGTCCATCGGTTCCAACGGAAAGGGAATGGTTTACGTAATTGTTGGCCAATGGCTTGAATAAAGGTTTTGTCCAAAAGATGGCGTTTTCTGTCATTTGTTTACAAAATGTCTGAAGTGTTTGAGATCTCGGACTTCACCACAACCTCCGATTGGGAACGCTTTGTGGCCGATCTCGAGGAGATAATTACAAAATGGCGACTCAGACCACAACACCGGACACAACAGTCAATACGTTTCGCGAGAATTCCATTTTCTGTTACTTATTATCCAACGGTTCCCGAATTGGAGGACGACTTCCCGCCGAAAGCTCATCCAATTGTCCGCTGGTTTGGTGTTCGGGACTTTGTCCTCATTAGTCCATCGGAAGAGACGATTACCACTGAAGACCGTTCAGCTCTTCTCATGAGTTCTGTGGCGTTGGCGGTGACCAACACTGGAACAGCAGTTCCCGTCTTTTGCGAGTTGTCCGCTCGCGGGCGTCACGTGTTTGCAGGTGTGGGCGGAGTCTCGGGAGTCCCGACTCAACGATTGGTCTTCTCTTCCATTCATTTGAATTCAATTCCAAATTCTTTGCGATTTTTGTCACAATTTCTAACAATTTTTAAACAAAAAATTGAAACAAATTGTCAATCGATTGTGAAATACGCCATAAAACTCACGCATGCGGTCAACCAATGGCCACCCGACTGGACACTCACCGCCGACCGACACTTTGGACCGTATTTTCTTATTTCCGGACCCGAAGAAGAACCCGTTCTCGAGCTGCAAATGGCCGCCATTTGGCCCGAAGTGTCCGAAGAAGTGATAATGGATTCAGAAGTGCATTCAGATTTGGTGCCTAATTCGGCCCCACTTTGGTCTCTAAGAGCTGTCTTTCGGGATGTCTTCGGAGCTCTCAGTCATTCTCTGGATCTTCTCTCGGGTTTGGAAGGAAATGAAGAAGTTTTAGCTGAAGTGGAAGAACCAGAAGTGAGACATACATTGGATAGGATTGGGAGCTCAAGACCGGTGTTCCGTTTGGACGACTTCCTGGAAGGCGTGTTTGGGTCAGTGACCAGTGACCAGACTCTGGAGGATCGGGAGTTCGGATGTCTTTGTTGGAGAATTTCCGTTTCCTTTTCCAATATTTTTTATGTTTTTAAAGAAATTTCATTTTTGGCCCGATTTTGGAAACGTATTGTTGAAAGAGTGCGCCTCTCGTGGGAATCGGGAGTACTGTTACCACACCTGACCGCTGGAGGTCCTGACCAGAGGGCGTGTCTTCTTCACCAAAAGCTGCAAATGATTAACGAATGCATTGAAGAGAAGAGACGATTGAATGTCGAGAATAATGAGGACAACAGTGACGACGAGTTCTTTGAATGCAATGAAGAAGTAGAGACTTCCGATGGCTCGGCGTTCGGCAGACTCTCGCGGACAGAGATGACACTCTTAGGACATCCCGAAGAGCCGTTGTTTGTGCCCATAACGCAAAGACCGACGCCGATGACTGAGGACATGGTTGCCGAGCATTTGGCCGTACTTTCGGAATTGGGAACCTGTCCACAATCCCGGGAACTTCGGGCCAGAATGCAGAGCCAATCACTGGTGTCTGATATGAGTGCCTTCAAGCGGGCGAATCCCAAATGTTGTTTTGAGGACTTTGTCCGCTGGCACTCACCGCGTGACTACTCTGAAGGTCATTTGAGTTCAAGGTTTCAGTCCAGTGATAACGTTTGGAGACACCTGTGGGACAGCGCCGAACCCGTGGCCGCCAAACACCAGAAGAAAATATTTGATGAAAACAAAGAAGCGGAAAAAGTTCTTCATTGGTTGCGGGCGTTGACCGTACGGGAAGTGATCAGTTTGGTGTTACCGACGGTAATCACGTGCCAGAAGTCAATGGTTGCTAAGCAACTGAAGAACGAGTGTTTTGAACGAGACTTAAGAGAAAAAGAAATTTTTTTAAATAGATTTCAAAGTTTAGAAAAAAAGTTTAAAATTTGTTCCAAAATGGCGGCCAATGAAGGGATTGGGAGCGAAGACCAGATCCATGATATTGTCCGTCGACTGTTGGTGGAGCCGGAAGTTCGGTTCCCGAGTTTCGGACGTTTAGCGGAAATTATTAAAAAAATGTTTTTTGAAATTCAAATGTATTTGGAATCAGAAAAACCCGTCGGAGAGAGAGTGGGTCACGTGTCTCCCTGGCCAACACCTGTGGCCAAGGAGTTCATTCTGCGAACACACGCACATCGGCCGAACCCGTATTCAGCGGAATGTCCGCAAAGAATGTATGCCTTGTTATCGGAAAAAGAGTTCAGAATTTGTGGTCTTTTTTCAGAAGAAATGGTTTTTTAATCAATAAATCAATTATTTTAACGCTTTTTATATAAACACGGCTTTAATTCAATGTCCGGTAGAGTGCGGGCGCAGTGACTGGTCTTCCGGAAACAGAAACATTGGAAGTAGTCCTCAGAGAGGGTGTGCTTCCGCTCTAAGGAAAATCCAAAAGCCTTTAATTGAGATTCAAAGAGCTCTTCCTCTAAACGAGACTTCACTTCAACAATGATTAGTCGCGAGAATTGCTTTAAAATACGATTCGCTTCGGAAATACATTGATTGACATTTGTGGCCATCAGTGACAACGAGAAGACCGCGCAGTCGACCACCGAGTCCTCCAACGGCAGAGACGTCATATTGGCTTCAATGACGTCATCACAAGTGGACACGAGATCAAAGGAATGGACACAATGTTCGGGAAACGCTTCCTTCACACGCGCTCTCTGTCCGCACCCGATGTCGGCGATCACATGACTCTTCTTTCCGTACAAATGACGTATTTCTTTGATCACGTGCTCAACAGGTCTTTCCGGCCATTTGTCGGCCATTTTGTCGTATGTGTTGTGATAATCTCGGAACAGATCCGAAGACATATAATCCATGGCTTCAGAGGAAGAATGAGAATACAAGAACTCGTTTATCGATCGGAACCGAGACTCCCGTAATCGTGTCCTCGCCTTATCCGCCAACCGCTGACTGCGGTCATTGGGAGTGTCCTCTCTTTGGACATTATCTTTCTTTTGTCGTTTCTGAAGATCACTTTTCTGATCCAAAAGACGTTTCAATTGTTTTGAATGTTTTGAAGAGAAAGACATTGTTTTCACGTTTTATTTGTAAACAAAATACAGTTTCTATGGAAACCATAAACTAAAACATAGTTCCCGTGGAAACTATAGGCGGGAGAAGTGACCGCCGGCCACAACAATGGACTCTCCGGTCACATAAGAAGAGTCATCTGAGGCCAAGAAAGACACGATTCCCGCGATCTCATGCGGTTCCCCGATTCTGGCCAACAAGAGGTGGATTAGTGATCAGCCAATGAGAGACGAGAATACCTGTGAAGAGGAATGTGACGATTGATCTCTTCGGCCGCCGCTTCTGATGACCAAAGAGGTTGACTGAAACGCGTTCTTATAATCCCAGGACAAACACAATTGGCGCGGATATTGTCTTCAGCGCCTGTGGGGGAAGAAGTGGTCATTGCGGGGAATGGTTACTACGGTTACCAACACTGATTGGCCACAGCCTTAGTTAAACCCAATAAAGCGGTTTTGGACACAGAATAGGCGCCAATCATAGAGAAGGGTTGGTATCCACCGATTGAAGAGATATATACAATCGATCCTTTGCCGCGACTGGCCATCAATGGGTGGACCAGTTTTGTCAACAGAAAAGCCGATTTCACGTTAATATCAAAGATCTGAAGAGAAATGTCGTCAGAATTGGAAACAAATGTTTCAATACTTTATTGAATTCTTCTTCTGATGTCTAAAAGGGGGACAAAATGTTAGACAAAACAAATGAGACGTTATTTCATGTTTACATCCAAGAAGTGACCCATCGATGGGTTGACCGCTGCGTTCGACACCAAGACATCGATTCCACCGAAATCCCGGACCGCCTGAAGACAAACGGATCAGTTGTGGACTACAGAAGAATGACAAACCGTATCCACAAGGCGTTGACGATCTTCCGCTTTCCCCACGTGACACACCACTCCAGAAACGGTAAGTCCTTGTCCTCTGAGTTTGTTGACGGCTTCGGTAACATTCTTCTCTTTTCGGCTGCTGACCACTACTTTAGCGCCGTCTTTGGCCAAACGTTCGGCCACCGCATAGCCGATCCTGGAAGAGGACAGAATGAGAACAGATTCTGGAGAAGATGTTTACCCGTCGGTAGAGGCCGTAACGATGGCCACTTTAGCGGCGAGAGAGGACATGCAGTGGACTCTAAAAAGCGGCGAAAAAATAGTTCTTTTGGCGAACATTGAAATCAATTGTAAACAAGTGATGTGCGCACGCGTTGTGGCGATTAGATTAAGGAATGGATCAATGGTTTGGGTGCAGGACTGCAGCGCCCGTAGTGGTCGAGGCCTTGGGCCGTGGCCTTCAACAGAACGGCCGGTATTTTCGTCGTCTTATTGTTGTCATCGAAATGAAGGTCTTCTGAAAACCTGCTCTCAAAGTATGCGTCAAACAAATGGCCAAACATTTCCGACTGTGAGTCCAATGAGAAGGTGAATGACTGGGGTTGGGGTTGACTGCGCTGTTGACCACATCTATGCAATATATTTACGCGTGATTTCAACACTGGATCCGCCGCTCGAAGAACAACCGATTAAGTCTATGCCCTACGAGGCCAGAGATGAGACACTACTGGCCGTCAAATTGTTTACATTATTGTAATCAACACTCAATTGATTGTAATTTTAATTACTTTTACATTAAATAAAAAATTAATTAATTTATTGTAAATTAGTTTCAAATGATTTCAATATATATTTCATTCAATACTTAATAACTAATCGATACTCAAGAGGCGATGGATTAGGACTTTCCACCCGAACTGGTCTTCTCGTGCGGATGTCTTTACGAGTGATGTTTGTCTTTGTCTTTGTCTTTGTCCTTATGTTTGTCTTTGTGTTTGTGTTTCTCTTTGTGTTTGTGTTTCTTCTTCTTCTTCTTCTTGTCTTTGTGTGCTTTAGAGGAATGGCCTCCACTTTCGTCCTTATCTTTCTTTGACTTATCTTTGCTTTGATTCACATTTTGCTCAACAGTTGTGTCAGCAATAGGACTGGCAGTCAATTTGGGTGACAGATCTGAAACCAACGATAAATGTGAAACCGACGGAAAATTAAGAGTCGGCAGATGTGAAACCGATGGCATATCTTCATCCATGGGTTCACTATTGTCTACATTGGGTGCCATTATTGGAGGCGACGGATGACTTGGAATCGGGTCTTCATGTGCTGTATAACTCACTTCCGATCGTTTGCTTGGGTTTACCTGTAAAACAAAAATTAATGAAAATTTTGAGTAAAACTTAGATTTGATTACAATTTGATCGAAAAAACTCCTTTCCGTTGAAACCAACTCAATGTCATTCAAAGGTTCTTCAGATTCTTTGGATTCAATAGTAACCACTTCTTTCACATCCATATTGACCTCTTGTGTCTGTATTACAGAAACCTCTTCGGACACCAGTGCTGTATTGAGTGATGTATTGAGTGTTGCATTGATTGTTGTATTCATTGTTGTATTAATTGTCGCTTTCTTTTCCTTTAAGTTGAGAACAACTGAAAGCTATAAATGAAATGAAATTAATATTTCTCTTAAATGTTATCATTTGAAACAAACTTCAGGTTTAGGGAGACAAGACGGCCGACCCCTTCCGTAGAGCGCGTAATAGAGGTCCACAACTGCACACCGAATCCTCGAGTCGTAAGATAATTGAGCGTTCATTAGACGCCACAACCGATTGACCAGATCCTCGGTATTTAATATATTTGGTTGGTTTCGACAAAAGGGGGGGTTTTTTACGAATTGGTTTAATATAAACAAACGAATCGATGAATTGGTTTCCGTTTCCACTAAACACAAGAGGAAATCCAAATCATCTTTACTTACTTCGGCTTTAGTTATATCTATCAGTGCTTTGAGCGCTGCTTTGCGGACATCAATGAACACACCATTGACCGCATACTCTCTGAAGAGCATTGGATTACTGGGCAAATGTCCCATCTTTTGCAAATGTCTGATCGCTTTAAGACAACTAACGGCAACGGTATGTCTATAACACGGCAACAGTTTATCTAAGTTTAGATATCGTGTGATCTCTTCTAATATGCATTTTGTGTCAGAAGTGAGAGCATCGGCATTAAATTGAAGGCCATTCGGGTCTAATACAGCGGTCACCACAGGAGTGACCGTTTCACTCAAGGCATCAATGAGTGCCGCCCTATAGTAGTTGTCGGAAAACTTGTTTTTGCTGTTATCGTTGTATTTGAATAAATCCAACAAAAACTTAATCACTTCTTGCGGACAAATGCCGTGAATATTCCTGAGGCCGGCCATCGCTGACGGCATTGTCTTCTGAAGAAAATAGTTTTGAAATTTTGCAAAATTGTTTAGTTTTATGATTTGAGGACAGGAATGGGAACCAAACAGTTTCCTAAAAATGCTTAACATAGCCGGAGGTCCCGTCCATGTGTTGGCCATTTGATTTGCCACCTTCTGGAGGCAATGAGTTGCCGCACAGCGCACCCTATAATAGCACTGTTCGTTGGTTATTGTGTCCGTCAATGCGTTTCTCGTCGGAGGAGTACTAAACTTGTGGATCATATTGAGGACATCCATCTGCGCCATAACGTCCCGTTCAAAGCGCAACTGGTATTGCCATTGATAGTCCGGCTGCTCGAACACAACCTCCCGAAGCAATAGCATCTCTGGGTCTATACGAATCCAAAGTACGGGTGAATCCGGACTAAGGGTTGAAAATAATGATTAATTAATGGAAAGACCAATAAAAGAGATGACGGACTCCATTGCACTCAAATCCATATCCACTTCCTCTCCGGTACACAAAGGAATCTTCTTCTTCTTATTCCTCCTACTCTTTGAATGACAGGTCAAATCATGTTTTGTTAGATTGTCTTCAATCTGAACGTTATGTTTAAAAGTTCCGTCCAATTCCTGGACAGTGACCAGAAGTGGGCCCTAAAAACGGTTTGGCATTCAATGAGACAATTGGTATAAATTTGGAATCAATGGTCAACTCTTACCACATATTTCTTGATACCAGTGGAACCGGTCTCTAACTGTTTGATCTCAAGTTCAACAGTATTCCTCTTCCTATTGAAAACAAATGAACCCTGGAACTTCGCGTGTCCGCCCTCATACACCCATTGCTTAAGGAAAGTGTCGATGTTCTTACCCGTGACCGTAGATATAGCCCAAACGAAACTATGAGTGGATATCATAAAATTGAACCAAACGTTTGCAGAGAACTTCTGGGGCGCGGCGTTGATGGCGAGGGACAGGAGTTTATTAAACACTTGTAAAAGCAATTCTCGGCCCAAATAGTTCTCAAGCATTCGGATCACTAAATGACTCTTCTTTTGGTGTGTTTTGTCATACAATGGGGAGATTGTGTGCAAATGTCTTATTGGAAAGTAAAAGGCGTTGTCTTCACTCGAGCTCTGTTGGGACGGGTCTAACACCACTCCTCTGTACTTCTGTTCGTATTCTTTAATGTCTTTCATTTGTTTATATAAATCAAAACGATATTCATTGTTACCGAAAGCCTTCTTATAGTACTGAGAGGCCAGGAATGAAGAGATACCTCGCGTTAGCCACGCGTCAGACCACGACTGCATTGTTATGAAACAACCGAAGAATTGTTGTGCGATTGCATCCGAAAGGATACGACGGGAAAGGTATGTCTGGTCTATGATGTGACGCGAATGTAAAAGATTTGTTGAGAGTATAGTCATTGTCGCGAACGGCTGTGCGCTCTCATAGGCCTCGTCCACAAACACTTGTTTATAACAAGAATAGGGATAACGACTGGAAAGCAGTTCTTCGTAGAACTCAAACGCCTCGTGAAGAAAACTACAGGTGTCCCGAAGCACAGGCAGTAAATGGGGTAAACAAAAGTGTGTCACCTCATGCATGAATGGGTCGACCATTATCTCAAACGGGCCGACAGCCAGTGCTATGTTTGGAGCGGCCGTAGGTGTGGACAGACAGTAATGATAAGTCTTTTTCTTATTATCCGAAGTATAAACTGTTTCCATGAGTTCACCGCAAGAGACGGCAACCATATTGAGGTCAACCGTAAAGTCCATTCTCCAGGTGCAGACCTCACTGTATGAGTCAACGCACGGAAACCACAATCGGTTAGAGTTTTCATACCTATATGTGAACATATGAGCGCCTCTTTCGGCCAGAGATCCCTCGCCTTCAGGTATAACGAACTGAACGCCGCCTTTCGGTCTTTCGACCGCAAACTCCACGTGAAGTCTAATAACTTTGTGTTCTTTAATACAACTGACGATTTCGGGCACGTCTTGTGGTATTTGGACGATAAGCTCTCCATTTCCGCGGTCGGGGTCTACGCTATGAATCACCGATAAGTGAGAAACAGAAAAGTTGTCTAAATTTCGTTTGCTGTCCGACTGAACGATCTCTAGGGTTGGGTCAGAGTATGTGAACAAACAGTCTTTGATGAGGTCTTCGGCCGAGTATATGATGCAAACCCTATATATTCGGGACTGTTTTGAATTCAACTTAATCTTCGTTAAGTCATCTCTTTGTGGTATTATATGGATTTCAATCAAACCCTGGATATATCAAGACATCAATCAATTGACAATCGCTTCAACTCTTGTGTCAATACTTACGACAAACGACTCCTTTTGGAAATTGATTTGAGATATACAGAGGTTTTGATGACATCTGAGGACAAGAAGTCATGAATTAATGAATGAAATGTAAAGACCGTTGAAATGACAGACATTTTGAACTGACGTTTGCTTTCGCTTTTGTTTTCCCTTTTAGTCATTGTTTGCATTGATTTCAAACATTATTTCATTAATCAGTCATTAATTTAGTTTTAATTGACATAAAGTAAACGTTTGTGTCTTCACTGAAGAAGACATCAGATGGACATCAATTAGACATCAGTTGACAAGAGAGGGAGTGATTGAACACAAAAGCAATTAATGGTTAAAATCGCCAAAAGATGTCATCCATTGAAGTGAAAGACAAGTCTTGTATTGAAAAGCAATTGATTTCCTCTTCCTTTGAAAGCATTTCATTGAAAACAACTGTTAATTGTCTTCAAACGTGAATCCGATTCAGCGCTGGTGTGGACACTAATCTCGATCGGAAAGACAATACAATGGTATTCATTGAATCCCTTTATTAGGCTTTACTTAATCCCAAACCCTCTTCAGACCTCCACTTACAGCAAACCTGATCCCAACAAACCCGGAGTCGAGGAGACGTCGGTTCAGATCCATAGGATTCGGATCACTCTTACGTCGCCTAACGTTAAGAGTCTGGAGAAAGGTTTGCATCAATTGGTGTCCAAATGATTGTGTCATTGATTAAAACAATTGTCTTATAGTTTGCGCCGAATTAATAAAGGGGGCGAAAGACAAGAAACTGCAGGTCAATGGACCGGTAAGACTGCCGACGAAGACTCTGAGAATCACTACTCGGAAGACCCCCTGCGGTGAGGGATCCAAGACTTGGGATCGCTTTCAGATGCGAATCCATAAGCGGGTCATTGACTTGAGATCGTCTTCAGAGACCGTCAAACAAGTGACGTCTATTAGTATCGATCCCGGAGTCGATGTAGAGGTCACTATTGCCGACCCTTAAGACCACTTTGTCTTTGATTTGAAAATAAAATTTGATTTAAACACAGATTTTGTGATTATTTTCACATTTTTTATGAAAAAATAAATTCATATTAAACTCCAAAACAAAGTTTGAATTTCAGGGGTTTTTGAGTGAAATATAACTAAAGGTTTGAAAATTAAAAACTTTTGAATAAATTGAAAGCAAATCTAAAATTGAGTTAAACTTGAAAACACATAAAAGTGTAACGAAAGGCACGGAACAGGACATCAAGTGTTGAAGTCATGTTCGGACACACTTTGGAACAGATATTCCTTATAAAGGGTTTGTCTTCTGTTGAGAATCCTATTGCGAATCAAATCTCTCTTTTGTATCAAATATTTCTTGTCTTTTCTCGGGAGAGTTGGACTCAGTTTTGCGCACCATTTGGCCAAAAGTACGAACATTACGGCCAAACCTATAATCATAGCGATGGCGTGCATGTGATACTCGGCCGGAAGTATTGACCAAAACGAGTGAATCGGTTGTAAATAACTTTTGATCGTTTGTAGAGAATCTGATCCCAAGTAGGACTTGAGAGCACCGGAAGCAGAACTGCTCGCAAGAAAGTTGAGGAATAGGATCAGTGGTATAAAGACTGCAAACACTCCTAAAGTGAGTCCACGAAGACTGGCTCTGAAGTTAGCGTCTCTTCGGGTGTTGTCGTCGTCGACCTTCGCGTCAATCAATTGAACCAATTGTTGGCAATCCTTCTCCAAAGCATTCAAACTGTTTTGAATCGTATAATTGATTGTCTTCTCGATATCACTGCAAACCTCTTGGATCTGATTCACACATCGGCTCTCTTTGCCAGCGATGGGCACATAAATGGTCGGCATATCAAACCCGCATTTGTTAAGTCCGGGTCTTTTACATAATTCCTGAACGATTTGCATCATAACCTTCTGTCTGTCCGACTCCAGACCCGCTTCGTCTGCTTTAGACAAATAAAACCTCATTCTCTCTGAGTGTCTATTATTCAACTTCTCCACCAAATTGAGAGTCCGTTTACACAATGCCTGTCCTATTGGGTCGAAGAACACAAAGATAAGGTCCGCCAAATCACCCAACCATGCAATCGCTTTGTCCACATCGTACGGGTAGTGGACATCGCCGTCGACCAGACCCGGGGTATCGATAAATGTCAATAAATTGAATTTCTTTTCCTTTGAGGCCGAGATTTCAGTGGAAAGGTATTGAATAACTCCCGGAATCTTCTCCAAAGTCTTGAAGTGTGGGTACAAATGAATGGTTGCCTTTCCGGTCAACGATTCCCGACGTTTACCGTTAGTAACGAAAGTAAAGCCTTGTGTTTCAATAGCAACGCCTGTCCTCTGAACGGCTTCATTGATATACCAATTAATGAAAGAACTCTTTCCCGCGGAATGATTGCCAATCAAAAGGACAGTTATCTTCCTTCGCGGCGCCAATAAATGCAATCCAAGTGTCTGTCCGATAGATATGAGACCATTAGTGGGATCGGTATATAATGAATGCAATTCCCGTAAAATACTTTCATTGACCGACACTTCGGGTTTGTCTTCAGATCTTTGTTTTGAATGACTATTGTCTTCCTCTTTGACCACATTTTCAATACTTGTCTTTGATTTCAATGGTTTCGGCATTTGTTCCGCACTTTTGATCAGAGATTACAACAATTAATGAATAAATAAAATGAAAAACAATTTTAACTAAAATTAATATAATTTATGTTTTTTTTAATAAAATGTTTCATAAAATCAATGAAAAAATGATTAAATGATTTGAAAATTGAAATCAATTTGAAAACAAAATCATTGATAGGTTTGTGTCGACTCATACAGACTAGAGGTCACTATCGCACCCATGGGTTGGTTGGGTTCAGATTCTGAACTTCAGAAGGAAGAGTGAGGGGATTTATTATGAACATATGAACATATGAACATGGTCAATTCATTTGAAAATTACATTTAAAGTAAATTCTGGACTTTTTTTTGGTGATTTAAAGTCAATTTATATTAACTTATAATAAATGAAAACTTTTTTTGAGAAAAAAATTTCGGTTTTCTTTCAAATCATAAAATATTTTAAAATTCTTGGTTCACGTCATTTGACAGACCTTTCACTGTTTAGTCACTCTTTAGTCACTAATTATTAGAGACCGGACATGGTATCAATTCCGTATCAATAGTAAAATGTAGTAAACTCTTACTATAGCCAAAAAAACATAAAGTATGTAAAAATAATATAAATTAAACAGATATCATAAGTTACTCATAAATCGATCTTATTATCATCTAAAGGTCAAAAAATCTTAAGATCACCGAAACTGGTCCAATTATCTTCTAATGGTCAAAATTCCTTATAATACCGAATATTTGATACAATTGTCCTAAAATAGAGAAAATATTATTAAAAATAGGTTTCAACCTTCTTAGGTATCTTCAGTACTGATCTTAAGATATTTTGACCTTTAGATGATAATTGGATCAATTTATGAGTAACTTATGATATCTGTTTAATTTATATTATTTTTACATACTTTATGTTTTTTGGCTATAGTAAGAGTTTACTACATTTTACTATTGATACGGAATTGATACCATGTCCGGTCTCTACTAATTAATTAGTTTTTGGGATTTTTATTAAAGAAATACATAAAAAATCTAAAATAAGATAAGATATAAATAATTTATAATAACTTTAATGAAGTTTCAAATAAATCCCATCCATTCGTCAGTTTTATTTGTTCAAGCTCATTTAGTCACGTATCTGCTATTTATACGATGATTGAGCAAGTTCAAACAATATAAGTACACTGATTAAACTTTTAGTAATAATAATGAATATTTTAAATAAAATAATTGAAATGAATGAATGGACAGTCGGTTTTGGACAGGACTTACTGTAACAGTAAATCACTTTATTTTTGTTCAAAAATAAAGTGAAACCCAAAAAATAGTTTGAATTATATTTTGCACACAATTTAACAAAATTACAATAAATTGTAAACAAAAGTCGTTTTTATATGAAATTAATTGTTAAACAGTTTTATGGCTTTATATTGCGGTCACAAGTGTTTGCAAATGCAGTAATGGTTGGGAAAAGCGGTCACAACTGTTGCCACAAACACTGTTCAATCATCTGGTGCTCGGGTGTCAAACTTGAACAGAAAACATACCCACCCTTACCCTTACCACTACAATGCAAGCACTGGTACAACATATCAATCAATTGTTAGACTTTGGCGACCATTGAATGCATTGAAAAATAAATACTTTTTATGTTTTTGTATTAATTTTTATGAATAATAGATACAAACAAAAGGTTTTATAGTTTTTTAATACAGACTGAGTTAAAGAACGGCTAATAAAGTGTCCTTTACTTTATGGAACGACTTTATTAAAGAGAGTGTCCTTTACTATTTGAGACATCAATCCATGGATGGCTTCAATGGTTGTCTTACAGCTGTCTTTCGTCGCTTTTGACAGTTTGTCTTCAGTCCTCTTCTCGTGCGGATCCAACCCCAGCATAAACCCTCCCCGACCTAACTGTGACTCCGAGTGCTCGAGTTTGTCCGACAAATCAAATATCTGTCCCGTAGTGTAGTCAGAGTTCTGTCCGATTGCAACACAAATAAAGAGTTAAAAACATAACAAATGTTTAATTCATTGATATTTGACATACAGTGAGAAGACTGGAAGAGGAAAGGGTGTGAACCCAATACTTGTCCCAAAGAGAGTCCAATAACCTGTGATCGAGGGATGACTTGAAGTACGAGACGTCTAAAGAGTAGTATTGTTTGCAATGGACTCCGAAGTCCTCTATTTTGTTCAAAGGAATGGTTTGGTATTCAGACGGCCCCTCATCGGGAGGTTTATAGCCCTTAGGGTATGTGCGGAAAGCGCCCAGGTTCACTTTGCCCGCAGATATGGTCCGCACCGGATCTATCACTATAGCGACAAACGGTTCCTGGAATTGTTGGTTAAGCATCTGAGTGCTCACGTCTATGCCCGACAGCCAACAGCCATAACCCGGGTGTGAATGATACCAACCAATCACGTTCTCCAAACGCCCGACCTGTTTGGCGGACTCGGTATAGGCGGCCATATACTCATACGCCTGCGCCTGAGCGTTGACTCGGGTCTCAGTGCCCTCAACGGGAAGTGCAAACGAATCCATTGCTATCATTGTGTTTGCGTCCACTTTTCCCAACAAAAGACCCATCACTTCAAGAGTGCCACCACTTCTGGCATGCATTACCATCTTTAACAGCGCTAAAGCACTCACTCGTATGTCTTTGAAGTAATGCGGACTAAAGGGTGCGATAATTAAGGGTTAAAAGAGATTGCAATGACTGAAGAGGTGATGTCCTACTCCTTCTCCCAGGGCTTAGCGGTGAGAATGTCCTGTTGTTGTTTGCGGTTGTATTTGTATATCTCATCAATGCTTTGGATTGTGTCCACACTGTTAGCCATTTCCCAAGTCTTCTGCGCCATATTTGAAGCCATCTTTGGATCAAATGAATCCTTAATTGAGATAAAAGTAACCAATAATTGAAATCAATTGTCTGTCTGTCTGTCTGTCCGTCAAAGCACTCAATGTTTTGTCTGAATGCGCGACCAGTGATGTCAGTGCTATCAGTGCTGTCCTCTACGGGCGCTGAAGTGAGGCTGAGGTATGTTTACAGTGAGTGTTGTGTTTATGAGCGCACAGTTGTGTCATTGAGTCAGTGATTGATAGATCAATGAATGCATTGAAAACTTAAGACATCTTTACATTTGATCCCAATTTTAATCATCGTTTGAATCAAAGGTAAAGAAATTTAAGTTTTATTTCAATCTTTAGTTTTTGTTTAATTCAAATACAATGGGAAACGGATTTGTTGTGAATGGAAAGGTAGTAAAGAGTGAGTGCTTTGAGGACAGGCAGGCATTGCAGCCATTTATGTGATGATAGTATTTATTGGATTGCATTGAAGTGATGTCTAACTGAGCCATACATGCACTCAAGGCATACGCCCTTTCCATCACTTGTGAAGACTTTTCAATCAATTCATTACTAATTTGTCTCTAAATTGATGTCTATTTGAGTCAACACTCAATAAATGATAACATTTTACTACAAATTACACCCTTTTCTCACTTTTTACACCTTTTCCCCACTTTTTACACCTTTTCCTCACTTTTACACAAATTGTCGGCAAATTGTGTCCAAAGTATTGATTGAAAGATTACTTTGCGGTGAAAAGCAAATCAGTGTTTACTTGGATTCACAATCATTTGACAGTCATTTGAATACATGTACTCTTTGTTTGTGTTTCACTACCTGTCCATCAATTGAACACTTGTTTTAACAAATTATAAAAAATTAGTTTCAATTGAAAACTGAGTAAACATTGAGTCAAACATTGAGTGAAAAACAAAGTGAAGAATATTTTGTTTGATTTTAATTGAAGTTATTTTTTAGTCAAACCTTTGCTTACATTTGAATCAAACACTGGTTTTATAGCTGTTATGTAATCCTATCTTAAGGTGAGGTGAGAAAGCATTTCATATATTTTTGAACCAAAGGTTTCATGACTTCAATCAATACAAGGGTTTTATTAAACAATTATTTTTAGCATAAAATCAATTCTCGTTTTATTTGAAAAGACTTTTATATGTTTTCAATGTTTTATAAATAGCTTTCAAATGATATATAAATCTTTGGATTATTACTAATACTTATCAATGCTTTTGAGATTTGAATAAATGACAAATCATTTGTTAAAATGATTTCTTATGTAAACAATTGAGAATTGTTTTACAAGCGATAGTCGGGGTAACCATTGAGTGCTCTTAATCTCTGCTTTTAATGTTTTATATAAATTGTATTCAAAATTGTTTTAATATTTATTACTTGTGAGCTATAAATCACTAAATGGGAGGACATTGAGGACAAGTCATTATTGAATAAAACATTGACCAATAGATAAGACCTTGACAATGGATGGACAGGTAGATTGAGATTGAATCCATTTTAATACACTTTTTCATGAATTTTAGTATATTTTTTGTAAAATTCAATTCATTTAAGGGTTTATTAAAACAACTCTTTTTTGATGTTAAAAGTTCTCAGTTTTTGAATGAAAGGGTAGAAAATAATTCATTTATTATATCAACAGAAATATGATTCTGAATATATTATTATAAAATTATATGAATCTTGGATTTCATTTAATATGAGTTTTGATGTAAACCTTTTTGTGAATCAAAATATAAGTCAATTTTTAAAACTCATGTTTAAAGTTATGTTTTTCTCTAATGGTTGTGTTTAAAGCACTCAATACTACTGTTAAGGGTTTTAAACATATAATTAAACTATAATTAAATTATTTTTCATTTATTTTGAAATAAAAAATTGATTTTTCAATGATTTATATATTATTTGTTTATTTTGTTATATAGTTTATACAAAAGCTTAAACTATTCCTAATTCTGGTTTAGAAGTGACCCTCAATCAAACTGACCTTTATCCCCCTGTTTAACTGTGAAGCGTTAGCATCCCCTGAATAATTGATAAAATATTTTACATAATATAAAACCATAAAAGCGTAGATCCCTGTGCTCTACAGTATAATACTGAGGAACAGATAGTTTTTAGATTTAGTGGTCGACTCATCCCTCCTGTTATGAAAGAAACGGGTGTTTCTCACAAATTATTGTTAAGCCCTTTGCGTGCAATCAAATGATTAACATTTCCTTCACATCCATGAACTTTATCTTAACATTCATTTCCATTAAATGTTTGTTCAATAATCAAAACAGAAGTAAATTATTAAACATTATATTCAAACAAATTATTATTAATTGAAATTAACTTTTAATTACTGTTTAATAATTAACTCATTTCTAATCTCTTCTCAAAATTGTTGCAAATATTTGTTTATTTCTTAAGTATTGACCGAAAATTGGAAAACAAATAGTTTTGTCTGAAATATAGTTTTGTTTATGTGTTTACAGGAAGTCCTCGGAGTTATTAATAAATGTAAAAATAAACAAATGCTTTAATTATTAATAATATTTTAATTACCCCTTAATTTAATTGGAGTTTTCATTAAGTTGTTATCTCATCTTCCGTTAGATTTTGTGCCCCTTTTTTCAATTGTCTTGTAATGTATATAATTATTAAAACATCACAAATGATGTGAAAACCAAATCATTTTATCGTTTGAATAATTCAATTCATTATTATTTTATATAAATTTCATAATATGTTTGCACTTTATTCCCGACCTTTCAGTCTTTAAGTCATTTCGTGATTCCGTACTGTTTTGCCACAAATTCAAAGTTGTATTGTTTTTGTGCCCTTAGATTGTAAGTCAGGGATGTTTTAGGCTCAGACACCTGTATATCAGTTGTGATTAACTGTAAATAATGGTAATTATAAAGACATTGCATTATTATAAACGTATCCAGATTAGATTATTTCATGTTTGAAACTCAAACTAATTATTGCTATAAATATTAATTTATAAAACAAAACAATAAAAACAATAAAATTTATAAAAAAAAGTATTCAATCATTGACTCAAATCTCTGTCTATATTAAGATATGACAAAAGTTTTCATCAAAATGTTATATAATTTTGGATTTTTTAATTGAAAATATTTTTCAGATGACTCGACCCTTATTTTAGTTCAATTCAGGGGTATATCTCTTCTCCATCCTCTTTGTTATCAATTTTATATATCAAACAAAAAATTTATTTTATAAGCAATTTATTACTTCTCAACAAAAGTAATGAAAACCTTTTGCTTAAAACTTGTCAAACGAGAAAAGTATTAGTTTTTGGTGGAGTTGTACACAAGTTATCAGTTATTTGAAGGTTTTTTTATTATATTTTTTTTGTTATTAAATATACTTTATTACACAAAAACTGAAATCCATTTCCGGATCGTCCGATCATTTGATAATATGTTTGACTAAAACTACTATTTATTCAGTTTTGTATAAATTAGTGAACAAAACACCAAACGATATGTTTATGAACTCTCAAACGACTTTTTATTGTTATTTCTGTTGATATGTAATGAAAATACAGTAAAACTTATTTCACTATTTATTTGAATATCATTTGAATTGCCATTAAATTATTGGGTATTTATTGTATGGTTTGTCGACAGAGCTGTCTATAAAAAGGGTCAATTATGGCAGAGGGAGATTCAATTGAGCAGAAATCCGAGGCATCCACTATAGAGGTGACACAAGAAAACGGTCCAAAGAGTAAGAAACGGAAACCAAGGTCTGCAACAAATCTTAGTTCAAAGGACACGACCTGTAAAGTCATTCTTCTCGACGGAACTGAGTTTGAGAGTCAAGTAAACGTGTGTTTCGTTTGTCTTTAGTTTTGTTTAGATTTTAATTATGTTTTCATTGCACCCAAAGAGACGAACAAAAGGGGGCGAAGTGTTTGACAAAATATGTGATCATTTAAATCTACTCGAAAAAGACTATTTCGGTCTTTCATACAGTGACCACGAGGACGCACGGGTAGGCAAATAGTATGTGGCGTTTAGTTGAAAGCACTCAATGATTATTGTATTACAGAATTGGCTTAATCTCGACAAAAGGATTGGAAAACAAATTCAAAGTATTTTTTATTTCATTTAATTATTTGTATATTTTTTAAACATTTGAATCAATGTTTACGTCAGACTTGCCCTGGATTTTCCACTTTGAAGTTAAGTTCTATCCGCCCGACCCAACACAGTTACAAGAAGATATAACTAGGTATGTCTTATAATTGTTGACAATCATTAGAGAGTGATTTTCTCCCTGTGCTGCACAGGTATCTGTTATGTTTGCAAATTCGTAATGACATAGTCTCGGGACGCCTTCCCTGCTCTTTCGTAACGCACGCAATGTTGGGTTCATATTTGGCTCAATCAGAACTGGGAGACTATGAGCCCGAAGAACATGGAACCAATTACTTGTCTGAGTTCAGATTTGCACCCAGGCAGAATCAAACTAAGGAATTGGAGGAGAAGGTGTGTGAACTCCATAAACAACATAGGGGTCAGACATCAGCCGACTCTGAGCTCCAGTATTTAGAAAACGCAAAGAAGTTGGCGATGTATGGCGTGGATCTACACCCGGCCAAGGATTCCGCCGGCGTTGACATTATGATGGGTGTGTGTGCCTCAGGTCTACTCGTCTATAGGGATCGATTGCGTATAAACCGCTTCGCGTGGCCTAAGATTCTCAAGATTTCTTATAAGAGGAATAATTTTTACATAAAAATACGCCCGGGTGAATTTGAACAATACGAGAGCACCATTGGATTCAAATTAGCCAATCATAAGGCAGCTAAACGTCTTTGGAAGACCTGTGTAGAACACCACACCTTTTTCAGGTGCGAAACAGTTTTGTCTTTTTTGTTATTAATATTAATTATTATAATTGTTGTATCCATTGGACAGACTTATGTCACCCGAACCCGCGCCCAAACAAAAACTATTTTTCCCTCGTTTTGGCTCAAAGTTTAGATATTCGGGTAAAACTCATTATCAGACCAGAATGTCCAGCGCTCTCATCGATAGGCCGCCCCTTAACTTCCAAAGAACTCTCAGTAATAGAAGACTTACCACAAGAAGTATGGACGGAGGTATGGATTGTCTCTTTTGTTTGCACTGGAATTACATTTTAGTGTTTTTTTGCACCAATTATTGGTTTTTTATGATTTGTTTTGATTTATGTTTTGCACTCTTTTGTAAGCTTTTGGTTATGAAAAGTATAGAACGCCTGTAGAGTTAAGACCCGATGAAACCAAACGAAAGATAATACCAGGTATTGAATGAAATGACCCCTCACTTCATCACTTGATTGTTGCTTTCAATGCTTTTTACTTATTTAAACCAATTTATTGGACAAAACACTAACCAATATCTCCCCTTCAGGTGGGACTCGAATTTATGATTCTGACCGCTCAAGCCGTGACGATAAGGTGCGTTCAGGCACTGGTATATCGTCTACAACCGCCACAACTCCAGAGAGCATTGGAGGTAAAACTACTCCTTCAATAGACTCTGGAAGTGAAGAGTTGGACCGAAAGCACAGACGACCGGTCGGTGGCGTCGCTGTTCTGCCGCCGATGGAAATGAAACGCCTTGAAGAGCAGCGAAGAAGTCCTTTAGACAGAGACAGGAAAAGTCCAATCGATAGGCCATTGAGTAAAAGTCCAATCATTCCGGAAACGGACAGCAAATACAACGATGAGGTCATTATTGTTTGGTTTTGTTATTGTCTAACCATTGATACCATTAATACATGGATTGCATGTGATTTTGATTTGATTTTATTTTTATGTCATTGCCTTCGACTGCATGTGTTTGACAACCATTTGGCCATTGATTGCGTGAATGCGTCGTCTTTTGTCATTATTTTGCGCTTAATATTACAAAACAATAGCGAATGAAGTCATCTTCGGTTACTTCGCCTAAAAGCACAGTCACTCCGACGAAAAAAGAAGAGTTTATGAATCAAACCAATCGAATGGTTTCCGGTAGTCCTACCAGTCCTCTGACCAGTACTCCTAAGACTAAGACTGGTCAGCAGACGTTTGACCTGAAGCCCGCAGGTTCTGCATTTGTTCGGGAATATACTTATGTTACCGAAGAAGAAGACGATTCCCGACGGCCTTATAGTCCTCGAGATCATGGCTTCACTTATATGGAGGGAAAGACTCGCGCGGATGGAAGTGTATCTCCAATAAGTAAAGATGAGTTGCCCTCACCTTCGGGTAAACGAATGACTGGATTGGCGTTCACTTATAGACCGCCGGACAAAGAGGGCAAAACACAACCTCTTAAAAGCCCGACGCAATCAAAAGTCAAATCAGAAGTGCCTTCAAATGAATTGGCGAAATCCCAAATCAGAGATAAGGGTTTACCTATCGGTCAGACCATTGCCCCAAAACAGTCTAAACTACCCGTGAAGTTGTCGCCAACTCTTGTCGTATTAGAAAGTGATAAACAAAAACATAAAAGCAATCAAAAACTCATTTCACAACAAACTTCGCCCAAATCTGTGGAAACCGGTGGCCGAACCTCAAGACAATCAAAAGACTCTAAACTTGACACGAGTTCCAGCGGTTCCTCACTTTCTTCTGGCAGTTCTATGGATGAGTACGAAAAGGAAGCGGTTAAACACGACCCGACCATAACCGCCACTCCCGTCAAAACTATTCCTAAACCGTCCGATCAAACGCGAATCGTTAGTTCCCAACCGTCGGGCCCTAAGATAACACACGCAAGTCGTAAACGAGTGGTCACTAATGCCGACGGGACTGTTGAGGAGATGGAAGAAGTACTCGAACCTCATATTATGGGTTCGATGTCAGCATCAAAGCCGGTAATTATCGGTGTCGTTCCCTCCGCTTCAACTAAAACCCGTACTTCGGCTTCAGAATCGGTATCCAAATTGAAATAACTGTTAGACATATCGACCACTCATTTCGCACTAAACTCTTCTTCGGTTGCAATGCTTTTCACTAATTCTTTAAATCCTTTCATTTTTTCCTATTTTTTGCTTTCAATTAATTTTTTGATTATTTTTATACCAATTATTAAAACAATTCTTATCTTCGGTTCAGTTTCACGAGAAATCAAAGCCGAAGCAAAGGTCGCCACAAACGGGTTATCCCAACGTTCACGAGAGCTCTAAGACCGCGACGTCGTCTCTATCGTCGGTTACCAAAAAGCAAACCACTGGTGAAGAGGTCGGACATGAAAAGGGTATTCACTCGACGAAGAAGACGAGCACTAGTATTCAAGAAGAGAAGTCTATGTCTAAACACATTTCACAAAACACCCGATTAGTCAGTGGACCGCTCGAAGACATCGCTCCCATTGTGAAGACAGAAAAGATTAAATACAGTCCAAGTGCTCAACAAAGTCCTCTTCCAACCAAATCAGTTCCGGTCATTGCAACTGAAACACGAAAGGTTGCCTACACTGAGACCCGGGTTAGTCTTGTTTTGAAGATATATTGAATTTTAAAATTAATTTACACTTTAATCCCAATCCATAGCCAACTTCTAAACCACATGATTCTCAGACATCGCCCACATCTGCAATGACAGCCACCCCTCCCCCACCCCCTCAGTTCGCCAACGATACATCTGGTGGGTCGCCAACGAACGGAGAGACCGGACCCGTCGGGGATATCGTGAGCTCACAAACCATTTCATCGAAAACAAGAACTGTTGAGACAATAACGGTATCAATGATTGAATCCTTTGTTTTGTTCTTCAGTTTAATTAAAATTATCTGAAAATTCAGTATAAGATGGAAAAGGATGGCGTCGTTGAGACCAGAGTAGAGCAGAAGATAACCATTCAAAGTGATGGCGACCCTATAGATCACGACAGAGCACTGGCAGATGCCATACAAGAGGCAACAATGATGAACCCAGACATGACTGTAGAGAAGATTGAAATACAACAGCAGTCGTCGATTCAGTGATCAGTTTTGCCATTGATTTTGGTTTTAATTAATTTCTGCTCTTTTTTTGACAACATTTTTGATGATTTTGTTTTAATTTAAGTTAAATTCCATCGGTTTGTGTTGACCTGATTGACCCAGTTGACAACCCAGGGGCAGCTTTGTTTAAAACAATTATCAAATCATTGTTTTTTATTAATTACCCATTATTTACACATTTTTTGTATTTTATTTTCATTTTTTATAAAAATTCAAAAACTATTATACAATTCATTAGTTATTATATTATATTATATTATATCCTATTTGTGCCACAAATTGCAGTTATTTTTACGTTTGGATAACATTATCGACTCATTTGTCTCAAAACACATTATTTTAAGAGTATTTTAGTTTAAATTTTTTAAAAAAGTTTTGATTGACTGACAATTGATTCAATATTTTTCCAATCGATTGCACAAAAGCTTTAATTGATTTTAAAATCAGATAAAAGACTCAAACAATTGAGTTTCAGATGTTTCAGGTGAAGGAGACTTACATTTAATGTTAGTTTATGTGCGAGACTTGTCTTCAAGTCATTTATGTTTTCATTTTCTTCTCATTTTCTGTTCATTACTTAAAACGCCTTCAAAACCAATGGAAATATATTTTAAAAGAGATTTAAATAATATATTATATTATGAGTTGTTTTATGACTTAAATCCTTATTATTAGAGAAATATATTGAAAAATAAATTCAAATCAATTCAAAATCGTTTTGACCTTTCATTGTATGCATTGTTTTGTTTCTTTCATTATCTAATCATTTAATAAAAATCATTAATCAATTGAATATTGATTTAAATATTGGCCTTAATTTGTCCTGAATTATAGCATTCAGTAATATAAGAGTTCATCAATTTTAGCAAGGTTGCGACGAAAGTGAAAGGGATGGGAGGACTGCCACAGTAGGATCAGAGAAATGCAAATATAATGGGGTTATAATAATATCTGGGACATTTAAACCACATACCTATCATTGAGTTAAAATTTTATTACAAAAATTAATCAAATGTTTGAAAACAAACAAAAAATTGAATTATTTTTAAATGAAAATCATTTGAATGAAAATATTTTCATTTGTATTCAGAGTTCATCTCTTCTTATGATCTCTTCTTATGTTATCTTTATCTCTATTTTTCATTCATTTTCTTCGTTTGGTTTTGAATTACAGTTAATCTCATTTTAATTCAATACAAAAACCATCTGTTATTCAATTGACAGTCATTTCCCAAATCATTGTCTAATTCTTTGCATTATTTATTCATTTTTATATTTATTGTCAAAAGTATTGCAAAATATTTTTTGTTTGATTAAAACTTTTTAATCAATTCTTTTGCAAAAGATTTCCGAAAAATGATTTTGTGATACATTTTTCTCAAATGACTAACCTTGTTGTAATTAGTGAAACTGATCAGTGACACTTACTGTGAAATAGATTTAAATTCAAATTATATTTTTCTATAAATGAATTCAATGACACAATTTCAGTGGATTCCAACCATACTGTCCACTCAGTGGTCTATCTTGTAATTCAATATATAGTATAGGATTAACGCCACTTTTAGGACAGGCATTACTAAATCACTGTGAGTAAGGAGTGGGGAAAGGGTCGGAACGGTTATGTAGGGTTACGTTGAGTAGTGTTTAGACAACAATATAATTAAAAGAGTGAACCACTGGTTATACCTTATATTATAGTCGAGAGAAGACTTGTCTTATGTTTTGTAATATTATTTAAAACTCAACTATTGTTTGAATTTTCACTTCTCTTTAGATATGTTTTCAAAGAATCGTTAAAATAAAAACTTTTTCAAAGATTTTTGTTGTTTTGAAAGTAAAAGTTTGTTTCATTCAAAGACTGATTTACTGTAAACACTCTTTTATAATATCAATGTTTGAATGGGAAGCACGTGTCAGGATGTGGTCACTGCCGGTCAGTGTCGGTGCTTACAAAGGGAGCAGTTATTGCATAAATAGAAAGAACAGTAGTTTCACTGAAATCACAAATTTATAGCCTTTTTATTTGTCGTACGACTCGTAACAACAAATTTATTGAAACTGTCTTTAATTTGTTTACAAATTGAACGTCTCTAACAACTTATGCTCAACAGCACCGACACATCACTGGTAGTGCACCGACAGTTACGACACGTGCCCTTTGACTCAACCGATGTTTTATTGAACAAAATGTTTATATAAAACATATTTCTTAAGAAAAGACCAAAACTTTATGCTTTGACAGCAGATATAGAAGTGAAGGAAATATGTCTTCAATTTTGTCTAAAATTAGTTTCAATTCATAAGTTTTTTCGAAAGTTTCGAAGTCTATTCATTAATTGCAAGTTACCTTGGTCATTACATTTTCTATAATTAAAATGATATAACTATTCACTAAAACATTTTTAAATAATTAAATTTGAAATCATTTTGAAGTTTAAATGAAATGTCTTCAAAATTGTCTTCAAATTAATGGTTAAGTATTTATAAAAATCTTTATAAAATGAGTATAACTTTGAGCCAATATTAGGCACCGGACTGTGTATCAGATGATGTCAAAGGAGGAGCGGTTGTCTCGCAATCACTAATACGCTCTCAATCTCTATCTCTGGAGTAAGTCTGCGCTCAAATCACTTGAGTTTAAGAATTGAGAATTTCTTTTACTTTAAGTTTTCAACAAATTCTGTGTTTTTTCAAACACTTTGTTATTCAACAAACTGTTAGTCAAAACAAGTGATTGAACTTTCACTCAGTTTTTCAAAACTTTTGATGCACTGAAAGGTCAGTCTTTTATTTTCATAACCGATGACCACTTAATCTGATTTCACATAACTCTCACTCTCTTGTGCTGTGAAACTGTGTGAAAGACTTATGCAATGGTTTTGACAGTAATTGGATCTCAGATTATGTTTTGAAATGGTTTTTCAATTTTAACCAAAAAATGTATTTTCATTTGTGTTTTACAGCGAGTGATGGCTCGGAAGAGAAAGTCCTCTGAAAGTGAACTTCATTTCGATTACACAAACAATTCATCCGATTCTGAGTTTTCTGAATCCAATGGCAAGCGTCCGGTGGCCAGGAATGCCGCCAATGCTCGGGAAAGGGCACGGATGAGGGTTTTGAGCAAAGTATCAGTTATTTATCATTTAAATTAATATTTTGTAATTAATTTGATTTAATATTATATGCATTGAAGGCATTCACTCGTTTGAAAACATCGCTTCCTTGGGTTCCGGCGGACACTAAGCTATCAAAGTTGGATACTTTAAGGTTAGCGGCCAGTTATATAAACCACCTACGACAAATCCTCGCTGAGGAACAAACATATCCGACTACTCCTATCCATCCCTTGAATTTGGTGAGCAATCAATTCATTTGCGTTTTATTTATATTTCAATTAATATCCAGTAAAGACTTCATTGAATATCGTTTTGCTTTGCTGTAAAGCATTGCATAAAAGCATAGCATTGTTTGTCAATTAAAAAGTTATTTCAAATTAGTTTTGGATTAAAATTATTAAAATTTATTCATATTTTATATTATTTTTATCAAAACTTATAATAATTTTAATTCAAAACAAATCAAAATAACTTTTTAATTGTATTATTGTTTTGCAGGAAAGCTATGCAAACCTTCATTCATATGAAGCCTTTACTAAAAACTATTTTCAAATGTACTGTATATACAAAATACATTGAATTTAGAGTTAAGGGGGTTTAAAATCAGGGGTAATATTTGATTAAATTAAAAATTAATTCTATGATATCAAGTTCACTTCAATTACGGTAATTCATGAATAACTTTAAATTATTGTGCAATTAGTGTTTTAACAAAAGGAAATTTTGACCAAGGTATAACAGGGGAACAAGGTATTCTAGTGTTTATAATTCATCAACATTTGACTCAATTTAGTGAAAGGTATATTAATAATCAATTTATAAGATCTATAACTGATCCATGAATTTTCAAGTTTAACCAAAACTGTGAACAGTTGTGCAGAGTTGGTGTGAATTTGCTATTTCTATACCAAACCTATACAACAGATGTAATATTTATACAAATCTGATGTCAGAATAAATATAGGCTTAAGTCATGTGAAGTAAAGTTTATTTAAAGATTGAGACAAATGTCTGAATAAATAAGTTTTTGTTATTCATTCGCTTAAATCAATTTGATTGCAGTCCTGGCCCTTCACTCTACACAACAAACCCTCTCAAAATGAAGACACAGAACCGATGTCATCCTCTGCCTTCCAATACATACATCAATATCCAGAGCAATATCAAAATGAAAGGTCATTTTCAAAGATATCATTGAAGAGTTCAGGCAATAATGCAATGCATAGATCATATGAAACACAGAATATCATCGAATCGTTTGATTATTATTAGACTTTTATTAATAATTATTTATTTGTCTTTTGGAAACATATTTTACACAAAAGCCTTGTTTTAAATACAATTAAAACTTAAAATAATTTATAAATTATAATAAAATTAAGTTTTATTTCATAATAACTGAAAGTATTTTATATTTCGATGTAATTTTTGATTCATTTATTATAAAATATCAATGAATTCAACAATAAATACAAACAAGTCTTAAATTAATTTATAATTGAATACATAATTGTATTAAAAATATAGTTTAAAATTAAATGTTTTAAATTTTAGTTCAATTGATAGACAATTATAGGACAACTGATGAAAACATATTTAGAAACAAATATCACAAATGAATGTATGAATGGATTTGTAGTAAAGAGATATTCAATAATTGATAATTTTATCATTTTATTGGTTAATGATTTCAATCACAAGAACTCAATATAAAAGTTCCTTGTTAATTCCTATCACGACTAACAAGTAAAAGTTCTTATTGCAGTTAGAGTTAATGCACATGATTTTATAGATTCTGGTCAATTCTTGTTTTATTTAATTGTTGTTTAAATCAACAATTTTTGTAATAATTTTTCGCGAGATTTATATAAAACTGAAATTATTTTCAATAAATAAGTGAAACAATCATTAATTCAATTCAATTTCAATAAACCCTTTTTAATACCAAAATTCAATATGACTTCAAGTGTTTTTGATCACCAGAAGTGGCAACTGTGGCACTGGTATCACTATTATAACAACTATTACAATAATTACAATTACTATCAATGCCAATACCAGCCTTGGATGCAGACATATAGGGCCCAAACCGAGTCTAACAAAGCACAGAATCTGAGCACAGCCTTAGAAACTGTTGAATACATCAGTGAAAGCAATATTTGGTCTCAAAATGAAACAGATTTTGCAAAGACTGCCAAAAGAGTGAAAGAAAGGACTAATAGTTTAGTTGAAGACAAGACTCAGTGGAAAAACAAACAAAAAGACAATCGAAAGGAAAATAAAGAGGTTTTGTCTCAATACTACCCAAACCTCTGTGTCTTAACTCCGACCGACACTCTCAACGATACCTCAGATCCTTTTGGAATGGATTCTCATTTCAATGATAAACAAATGGAAATCATTTGCAAAACAAACGGTAAAAGTGATGTCGAGACCAATGGTTGGGAGGAATTGCCTGAATTGCCTTTCCATCACATTTTGAATTATAATTACTTCAATACCTATGACCAAAACGGACCCTTCATTCCGGAGACAACTGACCAAAACAGGGCTTTTAGGACTAAATGTGAACGAAATCGGTTGAAACTATTACTACCGAACCTCGAGATCAGTAAATCTAAGGAAAACGGAAACACCAGTCCATTGATCAGCCGATCATTTGTAACCAGAAGTGAGACGAAAAGATTACAAACGATTGAGTGATTGAAACAATTTGTCGATAATATAGTGAAAGTGTTTCATATATTTGTCATATATTTGATGTAAACTAAGATTAAATTAAATTTTATTCAAAATCCTTTGAATTGAAAGACATTTTGAAAATATTTTTTATTACTTAAAAAAAGATCTAAAAGTTTATAATGAACTCAAAATAAATGAAAAAACATTACAATAATTGCAAATAAATTATGAATAAAACCAAACATTGAATGAAAGTTAAGATTAATTTCGTTTTGAATTCAATTATTATTCAATTATTTGTCAAAAAGTTGTAGAAAACGACAAAAGAATAGAAAAAATCGATTGTTTTTTGTTTCAAACAATATATGGCTTAAGATATCCATTAAATGATTAGAAATTGTTTATGAAATCAATTGAAATGTGATTTTAAGTCAAAAATCAATCAGAAATTCAGTTAAAATTAAGATTACATTCAAATCATGAACTCTTCTTCTCCTTCTCAATGGCGTCCCCTTTGGGTGCGACTGAAGTGCTATTTTGAGTGCTTTGAGGAGTGGTTTCACTAAACAATCAATGATTCAAATGATTAGTAATTAAAACAAGTTTTGAAAAAAGTGTTTACTTTTTGGTTGAATCCGTTTTATCGTCCGTTGAATTAACGGGTTCTGTTTCAACCACTTCGGGAGTGGCCTCAGGAGTCGGCGCCGGCTTTTTCTCCGTTGAGTCAACGGTAGGCTCTTCTTTGTCCTTACGTTTTGGGTCTTCAGTTGTCTTTTCTTTAGAGTCGTTTGAATTGGTATTTGAAGTACTGTTTGCTTCGACTTTAGACTTCTTAGGCTTTGGTTTATGAGATCTATTGTCGCGCCGGCCGTCGCCCTCATCCTCACTATCGGAAAACTCGTCGTCGCGTGCAATGCGTTTCTCTGACGCTCTAATACTAATCCTTTCGTCGCCGTCCTGTTTGTCCTCATCTTCACTCTCCTGATCGATGGCATCTTCAGGGATGGGTTGCATTTGTACTCCCGGTGCGTGCGGAAGCATTCGGAGGTTTTCAAACAAACGCGTCCTGTTTTCAACCATAAATACAAATATTAATCAATTGTTTTGGTTTTCAAATGAATTCAAAACTGACTTAATTTTGTCCAAATATTCGGTAGTGTTTTGATTCGTCATATTTGATGGACTGATATGTAGTTTAAAATCGGGTCCGAAGTACTCAAAGTAGTCGTTGTATGGAAGCTCTGAAACATTGTTTCAATTAATGTGTAATTAAATCAAAGCACAGATATATTGCATACCATTTGCAATGTCAGAGTTGAGAGCAACCGATGTTTCATACGTCCAACAACGGGCGACATTCCTTATGGTATAACCTCCGCCTCCGACGAGCAGTAAAGGTGTATTGAATTTCTTAACAAATTCAACGCACTTTCCGTGACCTTTAAGGGTTAGGTTAAAGCATCCGAGTCTATCACCAGACAGTGAGTCAGCGCCGCACTGGAGGACAACAGCGCTCGGCTGATACATCTCCATCACCTGTGTTAAGGAATAGGGGGTAAAATATAAATTCAATTTATATGTAAATAAGCCATACCTTAGAGATGAGGGGTTGGAATATACTTTCATAGGCGTCGTCATCGATACCATCCCTGAGCGGGAAGTTGACCGCATAGTACTTGCCTTTTCCGGCACCGATGTCTCTGAGATCTCCAGTTCCCGGGAAATACTCGCCGTATTTATGGAAGGAAACGGTCATAACTCTGTCGGTGGTATAGAAGGCCTCCTCGACCCCATCACCATGGTGAATGTCTATGTCTATGTAGAGCACTCTTTGATGATATTTCAAAAGTTCCAAAATCGCTAATACGATGTCATTCACGTAACAAAAACCCGAAGCCTCGGACTTCTTGGCGTGATGTAGACCTCCGGCCCAATTCACCGCTATTTCCGCCGCCTGTTTGTTCAGTTTGACGGCACCGGCGACTGAACCGCCGGTCGATAACTGACAGAACTCGTAGAGACCGTCAAACACAGGACAGTCTTCGCCGACGTTAACTGGTTTTCAATATATAATTAGTTATAAACTAAACAAAAGTGACTTTTATTGCAACCAATGCTCACATCTTTGCATCTGTTTGTTGTAATCATTCATATTATCGGGTCTTATGGACCTCAAGAACCGGATGTAGTCGTCGGAGTGGTATTTAGTCATCTCCTCCTGAGTTGCTTTGTGTGGACGCTATTCAAGCAATAGTTTAATCAATGGTTTAATCATTTCATTCAAAAATATTAAACAAAATTCAAATCCAATTGAAAACAAATTTTGTATAAAAAGTGTCCAAAAAGTGCCGAAACTTACATAGATTTCCATTTTTCTGTAGAGACCGTAATTTAGGATCAGATTATGAGCCATACGTATGCGGTGGGGCTTCATGGGGTGACCCTGGCCATAGTAGTAGTTACCAATGTCACCTATAATAGCAATTTATATAATGACAAAATGCGGCCTAAAATCAGCGCATATTTATTGGGCTTCAGTAGAAATGAATTGAATGGAGAGTCAATGCAAACAACTCTACGACAAGACTATCCTCTCATTGCTATAAAGACTACGGATCTCCAAACAAGCCGTCAATATCTGAGGGCCTGATATATCCTTCGCTATAATTATTGCAATTAATATTGATTTACAACTCATTAATGGTTTTTAATTGACATTAAAATTGAAATTAATTTAAATAATAATTAAATAAAATGTAAAAAATGACAAAAAAGGGGGAAATTGTGACAAAAAGGGTATAAAATAATACAAAACCCCTGACCGTCATAATAATAGCAAACTCTCTTCTTTGAGACACCACTCGAAGACATGTTGGGATCAGTTGTGGAAATGTCTTCAACTTTGAATCAAATGATGGTTTGATTGAATTGAATGCCAATTGTCTTCAATTGCAGTGATTTTCAACTGATTTTCAACTGAACCGCAAAACACTGTTTCAGAAAGTGTTGAGTCTTTCGCACACTTTGTTCACTCCTTTCCACCAAAAGATGGCATAACTTATTCAATCGATGACTGGTTTACAGTATTTTCTAATTCAGTGAAACGTAAATCAGTTTTCACTCAAAAACCCATTTATTTTGTATTTGTTTTCAGTTTTATTCAAATCTAATAAAAGTGTAATAAAACCTAAAATACTGTCAAAAAGTGTTTGTTTTGTGTTTAAAACACTTCTTGTAATCAAAGATCACTTCAATTGTGTTGAAGACATACAAGACATCGATGTCTGCTCTAAGACAGGCGCTAATAGTCGGCGGTTCCCGAGGTATTGGATATTCAGTTGCCCTCAAGTTTGCGGTAATTTTCAAATCAATTAATGATTTAATTATTGATAAAAGTTGTGAAACATTAGGAAAATGGGTATAACTTGACAGTTATGGCCAGAAATAGTGATAATCTCTTCAAAAGTGTACAAACATTAACCGATTTATGTAAACATAAGCCCGAAGTTGTAGTCAGGGGTCAGGTCTGCGATATATCGAGTCAACAGTCCATCGAAGACAGTGTCAAAAGCATTGACCGAAGTTTAGGTGCCGTTGAAGTGCTGGTCAACTGTGCGGCTGTTAATTGGGATAAACTGTTGTTTAATACCTCCAAAGCGATGGCCAATGATATGATTGAAACCAATTTAAACGGAACTATATTTATGTGTAAATCAGTCTTAAGACAAATGGTTAGACAGAGGAAGGGATCGATCGTTAACTTAGGTCTCAAACCTTTTCCACATTTGTTTTACTGATAATTCATTTAATGATAGGAAGTGTTGTCGGAATCAAAGGAAATATCGGACAATCAGTATATTCGGCGACAAAGGCCGGACTCATAGGGTTTACAAAATCTTTGGCCAAAGAGGTCGCACCCATTGGAATAACTGTCAATTTAATAGCACCGGGTATTCAATCGTTATAATCAATTGAATGAATAATTAATTAATTGATTAAAGGTTTTATCAAAACTGATATGACTTCAGAAGTAATTACACCAAAACATGAAGAACTGATTCCTTTGGGAAGAATTGGTTCGCCGGAAGAGATAGCAAACGCCGTCTACTTCTTGGCCAACGCCTCATATATTACCGGCGAAGTGCTTATATGTGACGGAGGACTACATCTCGTGATGTAATTGAAATGACTTTTAAAACACATTTAATGTAAATATTATTTGAATTTTAATTAATTTAATAAAAGACTAGAATTTAATACAAAAATAGGCTTTAATTCAAATGTAATCTATATTTCAGTCAAAAAATGCTTCAATTCTATGGTTTTATTCGGTATTCAAACCAATTGTTTCCGATTCTATAAAAGACACACAAATAAGGGTTAAAATGAAAAGTATTTGCAAATGTATACCTGAATTGTATTCAAATGTAATCACAGTATAATTGCTATCGATTTGTGATTCAACTAATAATTATCATTGCATTGAAACTATTGTGCAGTTAATTGGGTTTGAGATTCAAATGACTCAATATTTTTGATAATCCCTTTCCAATTACGTTGAATCCGCAAACCTAACCCTTGAGGTCGATCTCTCGTCTAAGTATTCATTTGCTTTTAACTGATCTTTGTTTTCATTGATATCATCTTTGAATCTAATTTTTATTGGTTTCTCAAACTCTACGGAATTTTTGGTTTCTTTCATTGGATGTGATTCATGAGTGCCATTGACTTCTAATGACTGCCTGTGCTGAAGAAGTTTTACCGCTTCTTCGCTGTCGTCCTTTGATATCATATTAAACATAATTTCTGCAAAAAGTGAAGACATTATTGAAATATATTTTCAAACTTAAGGTATAATTGGATAACAATTGAAACCTTTATTCCTATTTGAAGATGAATTACGGTTTGAGTGGAAGAAAGGGGTTTCGCCTTCAAAGCGCTTCAGTTTGTAGTTCTTCTGCAAATTCCACATATATATGGAAACCAATAACAAAACTATTGATAAAAATCCGATACAAAAGATATAAATCGGGGTTTTATTGATCTGTTCACTGGATTTCAATAATAAGGGCTTTATTTTGAACTGAACTAGTTTTGGATCGGGAGGTGACAGCCAGAGCTCATTCTCAACCTTTAGATTCAAATATTTTAATTAAATTTAATGTGAATTTCATTTATAATTGTTATTCAAATACTTCTGGCAATTCAATCACTGGTGAAGAGATGACCGGAACGTGAACTTTAAACTCTGCACACAATCCTTGTTTGATATCCCCCTCAACCCTAACCGCTGCCAAATCAGATCTGCCCCCAAATGCCGACTCCAATGGCTCTAACTTTAAGTCATTTAATTCAATCAAAACGTCTATAAAATGAAATCAAAATTCAGTTTCAATTAAACAATTAAATGATTGACAACTGACTGGAAACACATCCGACAAAGTTTGTGTAGTTTTCAAATCGCCGTAACTTTTGATCGTTAGCGCCAACTATGACCAGACTTTCATCACTGTTCACCTCATTATCAAAGATTTTGGACTCAAAGGCCATGTCATAGATCTCACTATCCATCTGAGGGTTAGATATGTCTTAATCAAAATATTTTACTCTTTAGTGACAAAAATTAATTTTACAATCAATTGAACGCTTTTTTCTTTACGTGTATACAAAAGCCAATGTCTATTCCCGTCTGCAAATGACAACTCTTCCGGCATTACTACTCTTCCTATGACTGCAAACAGAAATAAATATAAAATACTTTAGAAAATCAAAGATTTGAATCACTTTTTGATTTTTGATTGATTTCTTGGACAAGAATCGAGTGGTCGGACATCAGAGCGATGTGAATGACAGTTGAACTCAAGCTATGAGTGACTATAAGTATTGTTCGCCCAAATTGTTCCGGTTTTTTGTCCGTAGAAAAGGCCAAATGAATGCTAATTCGCTTCAAGTCTTCTTCGTTTGATTCAAAGATATATCTGACGAGTGAAAGGCCAGTAAAGCGAGCGCCGACATCCTTATTACATGTCTGGCCTCCGTATGAAGTCATACTACAATTGCAAAAGTACTTATTATTCTTCCAGTCCTCAGTACAGGCGCCACCATTCAGACAAGGGATTCTGTCGCACAGCATATTACACCCGGGCTTTATCTGACCGATAGCTATAGTCGACGGCTCTTTTGAGGCGGCCATCAAATCAAATAGCTTTCCGTCGACAACGAACCCCTGAAGACAACCAACGATTCCTTGTATTTGAGAAGTAGCGCCGACCTCATCGACACCACCTAAGAAGAGTTGACTGTGAGCTTCTATAGGAACGGGGGGCCGGGCAGGTTTCACCAGCTCAAACTCATCGCCTGACTTCCAAGGCTTTTGACTGTATTTGTGGAGGAATTTGATGGAGTGGTCGATAATAATCGACGCGTCGTTTGCCGTCAAAATTGTTTTACTTCTTTGACTTCTGTCTACTTTTAGTTGTATTGGATTACCACTCGTCAGTATATCCCCGACCCTTACGGCCCCACGAACTACACGATCGTATGTATTGAATGTGAAGACAACATGAGTTCCGTTTTCAATGTGCAACTGAACGAAGTTATTGTTGTAGTCGTTGGCATAAAATATCAATGCGTTTGACATATGAGTCCTAAAACTTATAAGTATATCCCTTTCCAAAATAGGGTTCACGTCTTTACCCTCGGCTAATTTTTGGTAATAAGAACTGGGGGTTATAAATGTCATACCTGTTCAGTGATTAAACAGATTTAATATCAAAACAGTTATTATTCAACGCTTACTGTTGGCGTTGTTGTCATTTTCACAATGTCTTCCCGATTGTGATATAGGATTAGCACATTTACATTCATAAGAGCCCCAGAGTTCAACACAAGTTGCACCGTTGCTACAGCGGTCTGGCCTACAGAGTGGACGACAACCCTTTTCAATGTTTGTCGCCCTTTAAGACAATTCGTGTAAACATTTATTTAAATTCTTTATTCAATCCTTACTTTCGGTGCAAATGTTTATATAAGTCAACCACTTTGTCATTGAGGACTAGACCTCTAAGACAACCTATAAAACCGGTGCGAACTTCAGATCTCATGAGCAATTGTTTGGGCGCTCCGCCGACATAGAGGGGGCCCTCAAAGGCATTGAACTCATCGTCGTCTTCCAAATCAAATATTTCTGAATTCAAATTCACAGTAAATCTGAAACACATTTGAAATGAATATCAAAAATGAAATGTAATATCAACTCAAACCGACCGCATATGGTGTGCATCACTGTCTACCCATATCTGCTGCCAATCCCCTGTATTAAGACGTCTACTGGAAACCAATTTAACGGTTCGGGGACTGTTGTTCACTAAAAACTCAAATGTTATCTCATATTCATCAGAAAGTATTGCTTTGAAGTATCCGTGATGTGAATGAAGAGGCGATTGATAGAAGATAACCGCCTGGAAAGTGGAAAGGTAGCAATAGTTAATGCTCTGGTACTTCAGACACAAGAATCTAATCCATACCTTTGAAGCGGTTGTCCTAAAGCTGACGGCCATATCCCAGCCCTCCCAACCCGACACTTCTAAATATGATTCCTTAGTTTGAAATGTTATCTCATATTCTCTCGTATCTAATGATAAACACAAATCCAATTAAACACAAAATCATTGGTCAATAAGACTGAGGACTCACTCGAGTTAATACACGACACGTTCCCGAGGAAGAGGTGCGCCTCTGAGTCACGCATTATATTCTTGGTCTGCAAAAAGAACATACGAGTGATTCCAACATCTTTTGGATCCGTGAAGAAGCCATCATCTGTTCAATGGTTAATAAGCTTTCTTTTAATTTCAGTTTCAATTGAGGGTTAAGTTGAGTGTATTATCAACTGACCATGCTTCCAACCATCGGACTCGGAGTCACAGTTGCAATGCTTGGATCTATCAAAACAATTCTGAGCTGTAGAGCACTTGCAACGACCCGATACTCCACTGCCAATGCTGGTCACCAAATGTCCCGGTTCTGTAGACCTAAACCAGGTATAACTGGCCAACCTATGAGACAATTAGATGTTTGCAATCACTTCTGACAACTCTTACCCCAAAGGCGCTGAATTGCACTCATATTTAACATATTGTGAACATTGTTTTGAGTGCACGACAAGTGAGTGAAGCATTTCTGGTGTAAACTCACGATAAGTGACATTCAAATAGAAATTACCGGTCGTTCCCCTCTCCCGAACCACCTGTCCATCAAAATCATTGTATTTAATGATTTCAAAGAAAATATATATCAAAACTAAATTACCAATTGATGTCTGATATTGTGCTCAACTATAGTCTGAATCATCCCGTCCTCAGACATGGAGCAAATAACATGTGCTGGAGGTAATGGTCCATTCCTATCAATGTCAATTATATAAATGCCTGTCTTTTGAAACCCGGCCAAATAAAGCTCTTCACACGTCCTCTTGAATAGAGCTTTGAATAAATGTTTTAATATTTTAATCAAAATATTTTTCAAAAGTAATAAATATTTACAGAAATGACAGGTTTTGCCGACATATCCAGTCCTATCGCAATCACATTT
Source organism: Pantelozetes paolii (assembly GCA_034687845.1). NCBI lineage: Eukaryota > Metazoa > Arthropoda > Arachnida > Sarcoptiformes > Oribellidae > Pantelozetes > Pantelozetes paolii. The sequence goes on along the minus strand of JAQGAT010000021.1, from coordinate 9,884 downwards.
CGTTAATCCCGTGTCCAACGATGCAATACATCTGCCCCCGTGTTCACACACATTAGGACTATTACAGGGGTCGACAAGTTGACAGTTGTCTAATGATATTTTGCCAATAACTGCATATTTATTGAATATAACCCTGGGATCTATTTCCATGTGATTTATTGAGATATCACGCAAACATCCCCTCAAACCTTCAATGTCTGTAGAGTTGACCAGAAATCCGGCACCGAATGAGACATTTGTGTTGAAATATTCAATAGAGAAGTCTTGAATCGTGTCTTCATTTATGTACTTATAGTTAGAAATTATAGATATCTTTCCGCTTCCGTCCGATTCTAACGATATTTTCTGCCAGAAGTTAAGCAGATGTTTGAGATTACTTGATATACTCCACAATGGCTTCAATGAGCTGTTGGAGGAACTGATGGTAAACTTTGCTTCGCTGTTACTCAGGTGTAAAAACCAATATTTTTCATTACTATCAGTGCTATCATTGCTATTAGTTCTTAGACTTCCAGAGACAAGGATTGCATCGCTTTTCTCGGTTTTGAATTCCAAAGACATCTTCAGAGCAGCAGTTCTTTCGATATTCAGAATGAAATGTGATTTTTTAGCTGACATTGTGATGGGAATGGGAGCTATTGTCGGACAACCAAATTCTGGAGGAAAGACACTGTGATGCTGTGCCTCTTTGGTAGAGCGACTCAATTCATACAAAACACTGATTGTATTGAAATAAATAAATTTCAAACAACCAATGAATCGGTAATTCATGTCAAACGGCATTAACTCCTGACTGAACCTCGCGTTGGGAACACCGCCGAAGAATATCTCTGATTTTGGATTAAATATATTTGAAAACTTCTTAAGTGTTCACAAATCACTAATTGCATACCTGGGTCAACATGGAGGTGATGATGATGCCCTGGAAGTGTTAATGACTTGACTAGAATAGTGTCCAAATAAAGGCTAATATTCTTTGAGTGGTGTTTGACTGTAATGTTATGCCATTTATTGTCCGATAGAGTGGTTTCATTGAGTGAAGCACTGATGGGTCCGTCGCCTAAATTCATGATAAACCTGAGGAATCCGTTTTGTAAATACATTGAAATGAAGTTATAGACGGGTTGTTCACCCCTTCCGAAGACTAAAATACCATTTTGTGATTCAGTCTTAAAGTGAAGACTAATTCTGTTCACATCTGAATGAACTCTGTCTTTGAAGTCAAACACTTTGTACGACACAAATGAATAGCCTCTAAGTGTGAGCACTGATATGTTGTCGCTCCTGCAGTGCCAGTCCTCACGTTGAGTGCCGAAACAGTCACAACCCGTATGTGTGTAATGATTAATACAATGAGCACTGTTTGCACACAAGTTTAGTTTCTGACACATATTTATACAACCGTTTTGTAAACCCTTTGATTCAGAAATGGTAACAAAATTGAGTTGATTTGTGAGACTATCCGTCACTTCATTGACGTTTGAATTCCCAAATAATCTTAACTTTATTTTTCCAATACATCCGACAAATCGTTTGACACTATATTGTTGGTGAGATATTGGTCTCTTGGGATCTAAACCACCGAAGAATAGAACAGAAGATATTGTGTTTTGTGTCTTCTTCTGGACATAAGATGACAAAGAATTTAATGTTATTTTCAATCCATTGTTTTTATGATCTCTTGTATTGTTGTCCAAAAATGCAGTCAAAGAGCCATTCATTGGATTCACTATGACTTTAATGGTGTGAAAGTGGTTGTGATTGAGCCCCTGTCCGATAAAAAATGATTTTTGTTCAGGACCAAATTCATGAATTATCTTGATTCTTCCATTTTCAAGCATAACATAGAGTTCATAAACTGGGAATCCGGGCACAGGGTTGACAACTGTTTGGTAGAGCAGCAGTCCGTGCGGTCTATCAGTCTTGAAATTGAAGACAACTTCTCTGGGTTTCAATAAATTCCAAGAATTGTTTGAATCGATTCGTAAAAATGAATTTGATTTTGAAAATGTGTATATATTTTGAGTTGTGTTTAAAATGCTTTCATTAATTGTATTATTATTTATATTAACATTGATTTCATTTGATTTACAATTTGGTATAAATAAGTGAATGAATAAAGAGATGACAAAAAAGTATTTGGTTTTCACGTCTGAACTCATTTTCCAGTTATCTTCGCTTCAAATGGTTTTTCCGGTTTTGAGCATCAGTTAAGTTATCATCACTTAATTGAATCCATTATCTGATTGAATGAAATCATAATTAATTTAATTTCAAATATATTTTCTTTAAAATCAATAAAAGTTTTTAAAATATTTACAAAAACTGAATTCAAACTTCAATTTAACTCATAATTTATTATTTTGTTTGTCTTTCAATACATTTATTATTTGTTATCAGAAAATACAGAATAAATTTAAATGTTTTACCAAAAAGTCTATAAATAATAATTAAATCATCAAATGTTTAGTTAATTACTAATTAATAAAAAAAATGTTTTTTGTTTTAAAACTCATTTATTCATAAAATATTACAACAATTGAATATCATTTCCACTTAAGACAGGTTTTATAATCATTTTCTTTGAAATCAATTCATATATAATCTAATCGTAAGACAAATAAATTTATTGACAAATAAAGAAAAATTATCTCAAAATTCAGTTTTATATGAAATTATATTACACTAAAAGAGTTTGAAAATAAAAAAGTCATTGAATTGAAGAAAAAATAAAATTTTATCTCTAATGACAAGCCATTAATTGAATGCACTTTAAATGTTACTAAACTTTTAACTTTTAAAACTTGAGTAAAGTGTCCAAGGATATGAACATAAAGTCAAATACAATAATCTTGATAAAATATCAATGATAATTAATGAAATCTCTAAAAATGATGTTTTATTTGAAACTATTTTTCATTTCTATATCTTGTTGTCAATCATATAATAATTTGATTTCTGAAGCGTTGAATCAATTTTGAAAACCAAATGCAATGACAAGTGATTGCAATCATTCACATCAAATGTTAAGAGATTTCATTTGATTTGAATTTATTTTAATTTAATAATAATATATTTAATTTAAATCAATAACAAAGTCATGAATTGGAGACACCATTGATGTCTTCAACATCTATTAAACAGCTTTTTATAAAGTTATTCACAAAAAATACAAAACCATTTAATGTTAGCATAAGTTTGAAGCCATTTATAGATAGTAAAAAACTGAACACACTGTACTGTACCAGGTCCTCTTATGTCTTTATTATTTACATTTAAATTAAATTAAATTAAATCAAAGTTTAAAATATTTTTTGAACTAAATTTGTTTATATCAGAAAATATAGTGTCTTTTAAAGGATATCATATTTAAGATCAAATTAAATACAAAATATATTTACTTCACTTAAACTACACCCAAAAAAACGTATAATATTGAGGATATATTTTTTCATTTGATTCCTGTCTCAGTTTTCTTCATTTTCCCCATTAATTGATTCATATTTTTATTTTTATAAACAGTTTTGAAAGAAGAAACCAAACGTTTGAATATAAAACGATTGAAAAAAGTTGTATTAAATGTTGAATTGTTTGCAAAATTTTATTCACAAATTGTAAGTCATATGAATTGCTTAAGGATTGACTTAACTGTGGGTGTCTTCAGTGCAGAGATAACATTGAGAGCGACTAATAGTCTCAAAGAATATAGAGAATGGTTTTTACAGTACTATTGAAGGCCAAGGATGGGTTAGTTAGTCGGTAAGGATTGGTAAAGATTGGTAAGACATCCAAGCATTTAATACACAGTATCTTAAGTTAAAGTACAATGGATTCTCATTTCGGGTGTATTTCACTAATATTTTTATTTTTCAGAAACATATTGTGTCTATAATTGAGTAATTTTCAAACCAATCATACAATGCCTTAAAAATATGTACTTTTTTTTATTAAAATCAATGAAAAATATAATAAATATTTATAAGTTTTTTTTGCAATACTTTTCAAAATGTAAGCAAAATTAAAGGGAAATTCAATTAAGTGATAGAAAAGCTTACAATAAATACTGAAAATGTGAAACAAAATGAATAAATCTGTTCTAAAAATCCTTATTTGGGTTTCAGTTCACCAAAACTAAGCAATGTTTGACTGAATGACTCCTTTTTTAATGTTATAATTATTTTACACATAATTTTTCAATTGATTTGTTTTGAAAAAGTGTTTTGAATTAATATCTTGCAAATCAAACGAATTAACAAAATATACAGACATTTACTTCAAAGCAGTTTTTGAAATGTTATTTAATAAACGCTAAAAAGGTGTCAAAAATGATAATGCATTTCATGTGTTGCACATTAAATGCTTTCGTATCTAATGCTATGAAAAATAGTTGAATCATCTCAACAAAGATCACGTTTCAAATCAACAATTAAATAAATTTTGCATTTTATTCACCCTATAATATAGATCAGGGGGTTATTTATTATATAATAATAGGGGTTTAAACTTTAAACTTTTCAAAAGAGATGATAAAAATATTTTTTCTGAAGAGTTTTAAGAATTTTTATTTAAAAGTTGAAGTTTTACTCAAAATAATACATGAATACAATATTCAGAAACATTTTATTGTATTTAAAATAATAATTCAATTAAAATGCCGTTTATTTTGTTTACAATATCTGAAAAGTTAACAAAGGTTTCAGCATTAATTAAATGGTCAAATGTGGTCAAATGACATTGCACAAATGTTTATATTAATCTTCAATACATGTTTACTTTTTATCCAACTATTTTGCATTTGTTAATCAATGCTAAGCTTTGTCTATATCTTTAAGAATTGATTGATTGTTATAAAAGTTTAAATTTTTGCCAACAATTGCCGTAAAATTGAGAAAATTATATATAATTTGGGAAACTTTTAAACAAACTATTGATTGATTCATCAATTTTCTAAATATTTCCCAGAATTTAGACCTGGATATATTTATTCGTCTACAAAGGTATGGGATATCCCCTCCAGAATATCCTTGTACAGTTGTTACACAGTTCTTATAAATTACAATAAAATTAATTTAAAAAAATAAATGTTTTACAAAATTGTGAAATTAAAGCAAATGTATTGAAATGAAAGTAAATTACAATACTTTGAGAGGAAATACAAGAAATATAAGCAATAATTGATTGAAAAAATTCTTTACCTTTTTTTAATTGAAATTAATTTCAGTTCTCATGAAATTTTTGTCGATTTTTTAATTGTCATAACTTTTTGTTGAAAAATTAATTAATAAAACAATGATTTAATGAAAACATTGAAACACATGTAATCAATGAATGAATAAAAGTATTTAAAGTTATTTCTTATACTGACTTATATTGAATACCAAACCTCTAACTCAAGTAAAGCGTATACAACACGAGTGAAATATATTAAAGCCGGTTCCAGTGCCAGAGTCTCTCTACCAGTGCTGTATAGTTATGTATTCTTGGTTAAACTTTCAGAACTCCAAAGGCTGTGGAGCACAGGAGTGACTGATAGCTCTTACGTCAATATTACCTTCGATAGGATAGGAATGTTGTGCAAAGTGAACATAAATTATAGCACTTATACTACATATCGATGATTATCCCCCAATCCCTTCAATATATTAATTGTATTTCACATCAAAATATGATTTATTTATTTATTTTTACTTCAAATCAATTGACTTTAGATTTTCATAATTATTAGGTTTAGAAAATATTTTCTTCAAATTCAATGTTAAATTTCAGTTATGTTTCAAATCTAATGATATTTTACAGCAATTTATGAGACATTTGTAATAAAATACTCGAAAACTAATTGAAAAAGTTTTTATCAATTATTTAAACATTTCAATCATTTTACTGAAAATTCCTAAACATTACGACAATTATTAGAAAACTATTGCAATTAATGTTAGTCTAAATAAATAAACAAGGTAATATAAGAATCGAAACGAAGAATTTTATTCAGGGATAGATAAAGTTACACAAATACTAAGTAGTTTAAGAAATGGTTCCTCTAATTTAGGTAAGAAATAATTTACCTTGTTACACTGTATCAGTTACAGTATAACCATGTTTTAGATACCAATGATTTATATCTAATATTAAAACTGAATTTATTTTTCCTTACTAACATTTATTGTAATTTTGGTGGTACAGTATATCGCTTGGTTGGCCCTGTTTAAATTAAACTTTGAACGTGTGTTGAATGAAAATTGACACTGGTTCACTTATTTCTCTTTCATTTAAATCTAATTGAATTTATAATTGAATTTGTTGAGTATTTAAAACCTCTATTACTGAACCTGGGCAATCAGCTTGTTCAAATTGAAATATTAATATATGATAACTATTTAAAGTTAAATAAAAATAATTTGAATTTTTTATAGAATTTATAAAAAGTATAAATTATTTTCAATTCAAAACAATAGATGTCTTTATATGTCATTCAAAAGCAGTTTTCAAGTAATTTTGAGTTTTATATAGATTTCAGTGAAAAATAAAAATAAATTATTTTAACATTAAATCAGTTTTGGTTTCAATTCAACGAAATATAAAGACTTTTATCATTGAATTGTTTATTAAATATTTAAATTCAATACAATTTTGTTATAATTTAATTATATTTAACTTTAAGTGTAATTAAAATTAATTGAGTGGTTATAACTTAAATAAAGTATGAATGAGCAAGGTCTTTTGGAACTTTTATTTATCATATAATTATATTTTATTTAAATTTTTAATATTTATAAAATTTTCAACAAATTATTTGTTATTTGTTTTCAAATAATATCTATTTATTCATAAAATTAAAAATATTTTATCAAAAAAAAAATAATTTGAATCAATGTTTTTACTGAATAAAAAATTAGTTAACAAAAGTATTCAAGGTTAAAATTAAGTAAAATAATTACCATTTAAATGTATATTTGTTAATACAGTGTGAGATAACCATAATTTAAATTATTAGCAGAAAAGTATTTTTTTTTTCATAATTTTATAAATAAATATTAATTTTTATATTTTATTCAGAAATTAATGTTTTATTGAATAAAACATTTCATTAAATAACAGAAACAATGAGTTAAACCTATAATTTCTGTTTGAATTGACTGTATTTCTTGACTTAATAAGGCTATAAGAGTGATCCTGGGCAATTTGATGTATGTGTGGTATTATTTCATAATAATAATTACTGTTTCAAAATTAATTTGAAAACATTTATCGAAACTTTGACTTAATTTTACTGAAAATTTATTTTTAGAAATGTTTGGACTGTTTTGAACACAATCTCTCAAAATGTAGTGTTGTTTCAGATTTTGCGGAATAACTGAAAGAAAATTTGAAAACAAACTCAAAATACAAGTAAAACAAAGAAAAGTATATTTTTTATTATTACGAGAAAAACAAATCACTGTTTGACCCATATTTTGGATTGTAATCAATGGGCGGACGAGATATATGTCAAACACTTAAAGCCTAAAGAATTTTAATTAAATTTCATATTTCTATCCATTTTTCAGTTTAACACCAAATTTAATGTATTTTTTATTTTCAAATAATTCACATATTTTTTGCGTAAAACTAATATTTCATAAATACTTCATAAATATTAAAACTCTTCCTTAAATTCAAACCAATTATAATTGATTTCTTGAAAAATATGAAATGTTTTACAAATTATTGAATTTGTTTTATGTGTTTAAAAAAATGACACCAAAAGTCAATATAAAGCAATCAATTCTTAACTTATACAGTATTATATTAAAAATGCTTTTATTTTTTATTATTAAATAAAAACAATAATTGATTTGAAAATGAATCACACATTTGACTGAATGACTGAATTAATTGCATTCAATCGATAATTGTTTGTGTATTTTGTGTATAAAATATAATTCATTTCTTTTGATAATTACATTGTTTTTGAATATTTTAATCAATTATTTTAATCTTTACAACAATTTTTGAATTAATATTTATTTTTTCAAATATTATAGCAATGAATATGTGATGAGAGAGAAGTGAGAGTCAATCAAAATTCAAATCAGTTTTCAAAGTAAGTGTTGTTTTATATGTTGAATGTTATGACTTATAATATTATGCAATAAATATTTGAAATGTTTTTAATTTGTATATTAAATGATAATCTGATAAAAAATAAATTTCATTGTTATTCAAAACATTTATTTCGACTCTAAATAAAAATTGTTTATAAGTTTTAAAATAATAATTTTGTGTTTATAAAGCACTTCAAATCACTTTTACATCGTTGAGGGTCTTCTCTATTAGTGATGGGATGTTTGGGCGAAACTCAAATAAGCTGCAAATGAGGCCCAGGGCATATACCAAGGCATATATGAGGTCATATTTGGCAAATTGAGTACTGGACTTACGTAAACACTGAAGTCTCTGACCTATTGGACAGGAAGAGCACTAAGAGTAGGCGCCTCTGTATTCATCTCATATCTAAAAATTCAAAAGATGTCTAAAATTTAAAAAATTTAAACACAAGGGTTGAGACATGTCTTGTAATTATGAGATTTTTTTTGACCGAAGAATCAAAGGTCACTCCCATTTGAGGATAACTTCTATGGCGTGAAAATTCATGCCTTATATAATAGAAAAGGACCAACCTTACTTTTCTTTATAATTAGGAAACTGACTAAAGTACCGAAGCCTTGACTAAAGCTCTAGTAGAGCTGAAAGAGCACTGTAGGATAGGGTGCAACCAGAATAATAGCCATTTGAATGCAAAAGTGATCGTAAACTATATTGAATGGTAAGTCCCCTAACATTAAACTAAACCTCTTATCCCTGTTTCTCATTACTGTCTGCAACAAAAACTTAATAAAACTTTTTTTAAATAGTATTTCAAAAGTTCTTATAAGGAATGGTATAAGGAATGGAAAAATAGGGCAAAACTATAAAAACTACAAAATTATAAATAAAAGCAAAAAAAACAAAATAAATAAAATTATCATAACTTATAGTCTTATACTCTGTTGTGTCGCCCAAACAAATCAGTTGAGACAGGCTTTTCATTTATTATCAAACTCACAATTTGCACCGATAGCACACCTGCTCATCCAGTTTAGTGAGTTTGAAGTGGATATGATATACAACTATTGTATTTTCAATTTTATATTATATAATAATTTTCAGGAAAAGTCATTCAAATCTCCAAAATATTATTGAAGTTTTCATTTTCTCTCTATTTTTCTAATATTTATTTTTTGACCCAATTTTGAGAGAAAATTGAATTTATTTTCTATTATATAATAACTATTATTGAAGTTTCAGATGGAAGTGAACTGTCGATCAAAAAACCCACAAAAACTTATTTATTTTAATATTAATTAATAAAAGCTTTGATTTGTATTTCATTATTAAATGTTGACTCAAATCAATGGCTTTTATTTGATTAATGGCTTGAAATTACAATTCATTTCATTTAATATATTCTTGTTTTCAATCGTTTTTCACAATTTCTGAAAATAAAATAAAATTTATTTCATTTCTAAAGATTTGATATTTTCTTAATAAAGTGGAGTCATTCCCAAAGTACGTGAAACTTTCAGATGAAGAGAGTTTTGTTGCTATCACTCATCTTCTAAAGTGTGAAACATATAGTAATTGTGGTTTACCTTGTTATGTGCTGGAGTGCACTGTACGTACTTTTTGATTGAAATAAAAATGAAATTACATGAAAACTCTGACTGGTTTTTAGTTTTACCTGTTTTATATTACTTTTATTGATATTTCATAATTCAAATCTCTATTAATTATATTTTTTAAATGGATTGGTATTGTATTTTTGAATGGAGAGAGAGAGAGAGAGAGGGAGAGAGAGAGAGAGAGAG